>JAHKKF010484720.1:0-23357 GCA_019740295.1 Labeo calbasu | reverse complement strand
TCTGAATGAATCTCTTCCCAAATCGTCCCTCCCTAACATTTTTGTCCCTTTATTTGTTGACGAAAATGTGAATAGATTTTCGTCATAGTTTTTGTCATTCAAAACGAGTTTTTGTTATTACAGGTTTGTAAACATTCGGGATGCGCGTGCAGATATGGTACAAAATAGTTACATTTTTTTTTTTAAATTTAAAAATACATTTAAAAAAAATCAATCTGATTTTATATTTCAAAATTCTGACTTTATTCTTGCAATTTCGAGATTATATCTCACAGTTCTAATAAGGAAAAACAACTCGTCATTCTCTGTTTTCCCCTCGGCTCAGAACAGGAGTTTATATCCCACACTTCTGCCTTTTTTCCCCCAGAATTGACAAACTCAATATTTTTGAGTTAAATCGAGTTATAAAGTCAGAATTACGAGATATAAACTTGCATTTGCAGGAAAAGTGTCAGAATTGTGAGATAAAATAAATAAATGTTATGTAAAAATGTTAATAGTAATAGGTTTAAATAAAATTTCATGCTGTAACTGCAGGGCTAATACAAAGTTTTCATCCATAGTATGTACGTTTAAAATTTTGCATTTAGCTTCAAATAGCGTCTTTGACGACAGTATTCTATAAAAATTATTTGCATTCAGATTTTGACATCAAAAGGCACGAAAATTGTTTTACCCATTTACCTCCATTTGTTACCGGTGTTTTTCTGCACCACTATGCGCACCCAGCTGCAAGTAACTGTGACGTCTACTCCAAATTGGTCTATTTGTCAACAAAATCAACACTGGTATACTGTAGACTTTGTTGTCTCTAAAGTAATATCAGTCAACAGCAAAATATATTGGTATTTAAAAGACTGAGATATAGAAAATTATTTTTTCTTTCTTCCTCAGAAAAACTACAGCTCCACGGTGCGAGGTCTACCCTCCGCTTTGCGAAACGGCTCGCTCGGACCGAACGACACCCTGGCGCGCCGGAACTCCCTCGTTCTGCGTCTCCGTTCTGATTTGTCTCAGGTGCGGGAGCAGCAGGAGACCCCCTCGGAACGCTTCGTTCGAGACTTTTTCTCTCGTCCTGTCGACCTGCAGGGCCTGCTGCTCCCCCAGCTCCTTCCATCTCACATCTCTGTCTGGAAGCTCTACTTCTTGCGCTGGGTTCCCGAAGCACAGATCCCCCAGGGCGGCCCCATCACCACCTTCCACAAGCTTTCAGTGCTCACAGATGAGATTGAAATGCTTCAGAACCAGTTGAGGCAGTACAAAGGAGCAGGCGGCACTCCAAACAACCTGCACGCGGAGCATAGCAAAATGTACTTTAAGGCGACTCCTCAGCAGTCCCCTGCTCCTCCAGAGTACCTCAGCTCCTCGTTCCCTTTCTCTCCCATGGGCAACCTGTGCCGCCCAGGGATCCTCGGGACTCCTCTTAGCAAGTTCCTCAACGGAGCCAAGATTTGGCTTTCCACGGAGACACTGGCTAATGAGACGATTTGAGGGAAGATCTGAGGCCTGAAGATCTTCTCAGTTGTATTTAGGTCTCATTTTGAATGTGCAGGCTTGTGGTACTGACGGTTACCTGGACATTTTTATTCAGTCTCTTGAGAGTTGTCAGTCAGTGAGGGTGTTTTTTTTTTTGTTTTTTTTTGCACATGATTAAATATAAAGCTCCAATCGCACATCTTTCTGACTTAGGATTGTTTGGATCTGTTGTACACTGCCTGTATGGACTTTTCTCATCTTGTTAAAATATTTGGTAGATTTTTGTGTGGAGCTTGTGGCATTAGTTGGACAGGAAATAGAACTGGTAACACTTTATATTAAGTTTAACTTGTTATGGTTAGTTAATGCATTAGGTATCATAAACTGACAAACCATTTTTTACAGCTTATATTAAAGTTATTTAATCAGAAATGATATAAAAACTATAACATTTTGAAAAATGATTACAATTTAAAATTACTGTTTGTCAGATGATCCTTCAGAAATCATTCTGATATGCTGATTTCATTGTTTATTCATCATACATTTACTAATATTAATTTATACAAACTTAAAAATGACTACAGTGTATGTAGATTTAACATTAACCAAGATTAATAAATGCTTGTTCTTGATACCTAATGCTTTACCTGCTGTGACAAATTAAATATTATATAGTGTTTTTATAGAACTGTAACTTAAATCTATGGTATAAAATGTGCATATATTTTATCTTTTAATCCTAAAGTAGTTTAAGATTGCTTGAAACCTTCTGGTAAGGTCTAACCGTAGTTAGCTGTATTAAAATCAATAACCAAAATTGTGAAACTTGATATAGGAAATGACAGGGTTTATCCGTGTAAACCCCTATAGCAGGCAATAACTGTGCACATATGGGTGTCTTGTCCGGCCGGCTGGATTCCGGTCCGTTAGACCCGTCGCTTTCTAAAGCACAGAATGGCTGTTTGAAGATGATTGACAGCTGCACGAGCCAATCAGCTGGTTGATTTGGCTTGGAGCTTGCAGTCCGTCTCAAACAGCATCTGATTGTCAGACGTTGTGCTAATGCACCTGTGAACTTTTGTTTTCGGTTGGAGTTATTTTGGTAGTGTGACAGTAACGGTCTTGGTTTGATATGTAGCCTTTTAATTATAGATTTTTTTTTTTTTTGATTGAGGACTGTATTTTTTTTTTCTAATTTGTATTCTTGTTTTTTTTTTCCTAGAACTGGTACTTGCCCTTTTCCCCAAATCCCTTTAACTAGTTTGAAGTAATGCACAGTATGTGTGTAGTTTACCACTAATGCTGTCGAGAGTATGAAAACCGTGTTCCAATGGCACGGTTTGATTTGTCAAACAGCACTGATATTTATTCAGTTATGCAAAGAAACTAAAACAGGGATATTGTACAAATCCTCTGTGCCTTGTTGTGGGCCCTGGTTGCAGTGTACCTGTTCCTCTTTTTTCCTCTGAATATTAAAAAGCTACAACACACACTCGTGTGTGAATGGAACTTCGCTGACTAATTCCAAAGCTTGGTGTGGAAATTGTTTAGATATCATTGGTTGGTCAGTTGTGTTTGTGTAGAGTCAGTAAAGGTTCTTAATTTTAGTTTTGTTTGTGAGCTCAGGGGAGCCTTGTGAGGCAATATGCAAAATTTGGCTCTTCAGATTTTCATGCAAATAAAAAGAATTGCCACCTTTGAATGGAGATCTGCTTTTTTGTTCTTTAGGATATTAAATATGATTTTCTGATCGTTTAAAAATCAGTAAAAGGATTATTTAATCTTACTAGTTTACATTCTCAACACAAGTTCAGCTCAAACTAGCTGTAACCAAAGCAAGGAAAACATTACAAGAGCACTAAACTCAACTGTAATGCCCTCTTCTGTCCACTTAGTGCTATGACTAACTGATCCTGAGTATTCATATTTAGCTATTAGACACTATTAGTAAATGTAAAAAAAAAAAAAAAGTAAATATATATATTTATATATATATATTTATATATTTAGTTACAGTGCTCCCAAAAAGTTACAGAAGAAATAATAAAATCATATTAATAATAAAAAAACTGTATATCCTGCATCGCAAATTATATATCCCGAAATCAAGTAACATTTATTTTTAAAAATGTAGCACTGTTTATCTTTCAATATATTAAGATATATTGTTCAAAAACGCCAAGTTTTGGACACTTTCCAGTTGTCAAATGTTGTGGACAATGTTCATATGTTAATATGATGAATTACACTGATAACTATTCTGCTAGTACATCAGTATGAACTTAATGGGAACTGACTTCATACATCCATTAAAACAAATATCAAACATCCTTGTTTTCATATTTTGCATCTAACGCAACAAATTTGATATTTTAATGTCCGATTTCAGTTTAAATACTTTTTAGGCTTACTATATTTACAGTATACTGTATACTATGGAAGCCCATTTCCGCCATTGAATAAAAAAATAAAGGTAATCGTGACTTTTTTTCTCACAACTGCTAGTTTACATCTTACATCCTGACTTTTTTTTTCAGAATTGTGATACAATCTCGCAATTATTACTTTTTTTTACTGTTATGATTTGAAGTCAGAATTGTGAGATATAAACAAAATATAAAGTTTAGATTTTGCAATTGCGAGTCAGATTTTATAACTCGCAACAGAGTTATCTCACAATTCTCAACTTTTTTTTCGCTATTCTGAGTAAAAAGTCAGAATTGCGAAATATAAACCCGCATTTGCGAGGAGAAAAGTCAGAACTGCAAGAAAAAAGTTAATTGCAATATATAAACTCGCAATTGCAGGAAAAAAATTAGACTTGCAAGAAATTTTAAAATGTCAGAATTGCTCTTACCTTGCAAATCTGACTTTTTTCTTGCAATTGGCAGTTTATATTTCACAATTTTGAGGAAAAAAAATTGTGGGATATTACTTGCAATTGCAAAAAACCAAAAAAAAAAAAAACCTTTGCAATTTACTTTTTTCTTGCAATTCTAATATCAAAAGTCAGAATTCCTTTCATCTCACAGTTCTGACTTTTCTTGCAATTGTGAGTTTATATTTCACGGAATTGCAAGGAGAAAAGTCTGAATTGCAAGATACAAACTCACAACTATTTGTGAATAAAGACTATTTTCTTGCAATTCTAAGTTGTAATTACGAGTTTATATCTTGTAATTCTAACGTCATTTCTCAGAATTGCGTGATAAAAAGTCACAATAACCTTTTTTATTTTTTATTCAGTAGCTAAAACTGGCTTCCATAGTGATTTTAATGAAAGACTTATTTTATAATATATCACCCCCGGTTCTCTATAAGCTACTCTGTAAAGAGCTTTCTGTCTGTTCACAGACAATTTATTGAGTGAACAATACTTTCATTGTTTTAAGAGTTAATAGTGAAACTATGTTTAATATAGTCCAAAACTATACAAAAAGGAAAAACTTCAAGACTTCAAAAACATACAGGAAAAGGAAAGCTGTATTCGAATAAAAATGTCAAGATACAACAATTAGATTTCTCATAAAACTAATAACTGTACATATTGCTTTTGAAACAAGTCAACATTACAACTTAAGCTTGTGTGCAGAAATCTCTTTTTGTTTCTTTTTCTTTGCTGTCTTGTCCTTTGAGCCCTTGATTTGGCTCTTGACTTGGTCTTGCAATTGAGAGAAGAAAGCCTGAGAGGAACGCAGGGCCTTGTCCATGCCGTCATTCTGTCAAAATGTACAGGAGGGAAAAAAGTTATACACATAAACAAAACCATAATATAATTGGATTCATTAATACCGCATTTGACTAAGTTACTGACCGTGAGTATTTTGGCTTTTCCTCCTTTAGTAAGTTTCTTGAGAGTCTGTTCAACCTCAGTTTTACTCTTCTTCTTCATGTCTCCTCCTTTCATCGCCTCTTTGAGCTTCTGTCTCTTCTCCCGCTCTTGAATCTTCAGACGCTTCAGCTTCTTCTTCTTCCGTCTCTCTCGTTTCTTATCTGTAGCGGTTTTCTCTGTGTTTCCGAGTATGTCTCCTGCCTTATTCTTCTCCTGAGATAAGAGAATAAAATGCATTGGCATCTCATGGAGATTTTGACATCAAACTTGTTTACAAGTTTCACTCAAATACTACAAAAGCATACTCTTTCCTACACACTTAAAAGTGGGGTTTTCTGATAAACTTGAAGTGAAGCGAGCTGGCCACACAAACCTTAATCTCCTCAGGAGCCAGCAGTGTGGCGTCACTGGCGTTGACCGGAGCCACTTCCTCCATAGTTATAGAAGGCAAGTTGGAAACCACTTTCACCTCAGGAATATGCTAAACAGAGAAAGAACACATGAAAATTGAGTAGTTTGAAAATGTTCAACAAACAAATGAAGGAATCATTTTACATGTTTAGGTCAATATAACTCTTATAGTGCTTATAGATACACATCAGCTTTTTCAATAAACAGATACACAGAAATTTAAACATTGTTAAAAGTACAGAGATGTAAAGAAGTTGTGTTTGTTTTTAAATGTCACAGGCAGGAATACACTATATCTGGCTCAAGCCACAAGGAAAATTGTACTTACTGGTTTTGGTGTGAAGTGGAAGTTTGATAACGCATCCAGTTTAAGGAAGAGTGTGTCCATGAGTTTCTGGATTTCTACATGCGCTGGATTCTCTTCCTCTTCTTTCTTTTCCTGAAGCCCACAAAAAACATAATATAATATAATATAATGTAATATAATATAATATATGTAGTGCTGTCACACGATTAATCACAATTAATCACATCCAAAATAAAAGTTTCTGTTTACATAATATTTGTGTGTACTGTTTATTTATTATGTATATACAAATACAAACACATGCATGTCTATATTTAAGAAAAATTATGTTTATATATTTAAAAAATTAAAAAATATATATGTAAATACATATAAACATTTTCAAAATATATACTGTATGTGTGTGTATTTATATATACACAGAATAAATATACACAGTATACATGCATATATTATGTAAACGAAAACTTGGATGCGATTAATCGTTTGACAGCACTAATGTAATATAATGTAATTTGGGGTCAGTGAGATTATTTTTTAAAGAAATTATTTGTTTACTTCTATTCCACAAAGATGTATTTATTTGATCAGAAGTAACAATGCCATTTATAATATTAAAAAAGTTTCAAATTCAAATAAATGCTGTTTATTTGAAATTTCTATTCATCAAAGAATCCTTAAAAATGTATTGTGTTTGAAAAATATCAACACTTATAATAAGAAATATCTCATGAGAATCAAATCAGTATATTAGAATGATTTGTAAAGTATAATGTGATGCTGAAGACTGAAAATTCTGTTTTGCCATTAGGAATAAATTACGTAAAAATATATATAAAAAAATTATTTAAAAAAATATTTTATATAAATATATATAAAATATAAAAGCAAAAGAAAAAAAAAATGTAAAAAAAAATTTTTTTTTTTTTTTTAAATCATGTTTTTTTTTTTATTGTTATAAAGTGTTTTTTTTAATTGTGTTTTGTTGTGTTAGTTAGCTGTTAGTTACTTAATTAAAATAACCCAACTGCTGTTTGATTGAGATTAACTGAAACGTACAATGAAAAAACATGATTTTTGAAAATTGCCGAGTTATCCGTTTTTGCAAATGAACTCTTCATACAACCTAAAATGTTTTTATAACTATACATAACAATGAGCAGGAGGTGAAATGACAGACAAAACAATGGACAGGACTTACCTGTGTCTGTTTGATATACTCCTGCTCATAAACCTCGGCCAGGCTCAGTTTGCTCTTCTCATGGTCCAGAGTAAGTCTCTTCTTATATTCAAACATCTCCTCTTTAGGCTTCTCTTTCCTTACCACATCATCCCACACCTGAGACACAACACAATACGACAAACATTTATGAAACAAGAAAACCATTCATAAAAACATTCTTAGGCAACGGTGGTACTCAATTCATTGGGACAATACACAGAATCGATTTCTGAATGATTTACACAGTTACTTTGCCTGCTTGTGCCTCTTCAAAATAAAGATGGCATCAAATTACACCATTAGAACACAGAACATGGAGTTTAAACAAACCTGATCTTTGATTCTCTGTTTGATAATATCCTCAAGCTGTAAGGTAGTTTCCTCTGTAATTGCTGGAGCTAGAGGAGAGAAATAAAGTAATGAACAAATCTATAAAGATTTTCAAGGCATTAAGCCTTTTGCTCTGAAAACTCACCCGTCCTAGAGGCCTGGTCGAACGCCACATCCTCTTCCAGCATGCTGTTTTCCGGTCGAGTCTGAGCGGTCACCTCTCCTGTCAGCTGCCATGGCTTCTCGGACAATGCAGCGTTCTCCAGTTCTTCGATCTTTTGTGCCATCTGTTTAAATTCATATCAAATCAGGGTTATTAGTGTCAACTAAAATTTAAAAAAAATCGTTAACAAACAAAACTGAAATGAAATGCAAATATGTGAATAGCTAAATGAAAATGATCAAGTAAAAGCACTAAAATTACTAATCGGACACAAATAAAAACCAAAACAGGACTAAAACTAATTAAATATGCAGATTAAAATTAAATACATTTCTCTTTCACTTCCATATTGTGGACTTCAATAGAGGCCAGTGGGTTGAAGGTCCAAATTGCAGTTTCAGTGCAGCTTCAAAAGGCTCTACACGATCCCAGCTGAGGATTTAGGGTCATATCTAGCAAAACAATCTGTCATTTTCTAAAAAAAAAAATTAAAAAGTATATATACTTTTAATCAACAAATGCTCGTCTTGCCCTAGCTCTGTGATGCGCATGCGCGTTTTTACGCATTACATAACCACGTTGGAAAAGTCACATGTGCTTAGTTCTTCATCTGCGTACTTCGGTTAAAAAAAAATCTAATTTTCTCCTCCAACATCATTGTTTTACCTTGTTTGTAAAGAGATTTTGACTTTCTTTGTACGTTCACTTTGTAAACACGAACAATATCTCCGATTACATAATGCGTGAGGTTGAGCTAGTGCAAAATGAGCATTTGTAGTTAAAAAGTGTATTATTTAAATTTTTTTTTTAGAAAATGACCAGTCGTTTAGCTAGATAGGACCCTTATTCCTCGGCTAGGATTGTGTAGAGCCCTTTGAAGCTGCACTGAAACTGCGATTTGAGCCTTCAACTCGTTGGACACCATTGAAGTCCACTATACGGAGAAAAATCCTGGAATGTTTTCCTCAAAAACCTTCATTTATTTTCAAAAGAAAGATAGACATGAACATCTTAGTTGACACTGAGGTGAGTAAATTATCAGGAAATTTTTATTCTGGAAGTGAACTAATTTAAATAACGATTACTAAGTACAAAGACAAACCTTCTCCTGTCTCTTTTCAAACGATGACTTGGATTCAGGTTTAGGCACGTTTTTGGCTTTTCCACCTAGAATATCTTGCACATCCTCCCCCTCGCTGTCATCAGGAAGGTCAAAGGTCACCTTGCGTGAATCATTTCTGCCTCTATCACTCATGTCATCCCTAAATTAAGAAGTGACATGCATTAGATCTCAAAGAAAATGCTGTAACACTATATTCTGCTAACACACAGCAAAGGAGGACAGTAGGGATCCTCATAACTTACTCCTCCATATCAAAGTCCTCCTCATTCATATCCTCTTCATCCTCCTCCTCCAGCTCATCATCATCTTCTCCCTCATAATCATCATTAGAGTCTGGTTCCTTCTCTTCATCTGGATCCATCTGCTCAGGCTCTCCATCCACTGGATCAAAGAAATCTTTGTATTTCATGTTTCTGGAGCTTTTCTTTTGGGAAACAAAAGACATAGATTTTCATGAGATGTCAGTTTGAATTCATGTTAATACAAAGCATCAAATATTAAAATTTTTGAAGAATACATGCTTGAACACCTTCTGTGTTACACAGTCATGTTACATGCATCTGTACATTCCTAAATCTGTACATAATTTTACACCCTGAGGTGCAAATTTAAAAAATTAATAAATAACTAAAGGCTCTGGAAAAGTCTGATACAATTACCTTTTTCTGTTTTTTCAGTCTCAAGGGTTTATCAAAGCTTAGCTCGTCATCTTCATCAGATGGCAAATTCTGAAAGTAGTCTATGTCGTCCTCTACGCCTTCCTGTCCTTCTTTTCTATCCATGTCATCCAAAAAAGCTTCCATTTCTGACAGTTTAAAAAACCTGTCATCCACTTCTGATGGAGTCCAATTAGATTTTGCCTTTGATAACTTGGCAGCTGACTGTTTCTGTTTAGTTTTTTTCTCAAATTCATCTACATCAAAGTCCAAATCCGAGTCTTCACCAGAGAAGTCATCGTCCTCGTTACCTGCAGATGGTTTTAACCTCTGCTTAACTTCCTTCCCTGTGTCCTCATCATCATCATCTTCCTCTGTGCTCTCTTCTTCCAAATTATTAGCAATTTCCCCATTATCAACATCTTCCTCCTCTACTTCTTCTTCTTCCTCTACATCTTCAAGTAATACTATAGTGTCATCTGTGACAGCTTGCTCAACTTTCTCCTCAAAGTGTGACAGTAATGCAGTGTTCTGAAGCTCCAGCTCCTGCCAGATTTGCTCCTCATCAAAGTTTTCAATGACCAGCTGCTCCAGTGGGCTTCCTTTGTAGTTTGCAGGCTCATGGGCTTTATGCAGATCATAAAGAGTCTTGGTAAGTGATTTGAAGTCTGTTGCCAGAACATCCTGGACACTGAATAAAAAATAAGAGCATGAAAGAGAACTGTCACATTTTTAACCAAACTCATCTGTATTATTACATTACCATTTGCATATATTTATCATTAATTATATTTGGTTAGAGTTAAAAACTAAACTTCCATAGAAAATAACATTCACAGAGAAACCACAACGTGAGACTTTTGCACATGTGTGGCCCGATACCAGTTTCAGCTCGTTTAACGTTAGAAAACGTTCTGTCTTACATTACCAAGCCATTCAACAAAGTAGTTACATCATTTAACGTCCATCTCACCTGAGAAACTGCTCCAGGTGTGCTGTGTTGCTGTTTAATAGCTGTAAGCAGCCCTCCAACGTGCTGCTATCCCCGTTAGCCATCTCTGCACTCACATGGGTCTCTGCGTAGTGCGTACGCTTGGTAAATACAACCCCCGGAAACAAAATGCACTGTGTTGCGTTCCACACGGAATGTTCCATATTCCATATAATTGTCTTAATATAGCGATTTACTTGTTTTTAGTCTACCATAAGGCTTTTTTAAAATTAAAATATATAAATATTTATACGGGTAAATTATCCGAGATCACGTAACTGAACACGTGGTTCGCGCTGTTTAAATAAAGTTTTGTTTGTTTCCAATGACCGCAAAGATGGCTTCCACTTTGCTGAAGGTTGCAGGTAAACAGTAGTGAATTGATATTGTTTTAGTGTCTCTATGTCCTTCCTTTAAACGTTTGCGACATTTAGAGCTGCTTTATTCTAACTGCACACCTTGCAGTTGTAGCCTATGTATCTTTCTCTTTGACAGCAATGCTGTCGACAATAAAATAAATTGTAGACTATTATTAGCGTTCTATATTTAATGCATCCATATTGCAATCTCATCTCTCTTGTAGTTACAGGTCTCTCGAGGTGCGCATGGCACACTTTACCCTCAGTGAGGGCATTGTCTCTGACTGCACCCGTCAGTCAAGGTGTCCCTCAGTCATTATGGAAGTTAGGCAGGCTGAATCATGTGGCTATCGCAGTGCCAGACCTAGAGAAAGCCACAGCACTGTACCGTGATGTCCTGGGGGCTCAAGTAAGCGCCACTGTGCCTCTTCCTGAGCATGGGGTGTACACTGTGTTTGTAGAACTGGGGAACACCAAATTAGAGCTTCTGCACCCTCTGGGAGAAAAAAGCCCTATTGCAGGATTCCTGCAGAAGAACAAATCTGGAGGGATGCATCATATCTGTATCGAGGTAAAGATTACATTAGATTAGGTTAGATCAGTAGTCCTCCCACCTTGTCCAACATAATATTCAAATGACCCCTATACAGAGGGTTTGCACTAATGTCACGATTTGGTCAGTTACCTGGATGTGTGGTCATATTTGCGATACTCTGATGTAAACAACAGCATGGATTGCACAGTTAATGAGTTACTGAATATGTTGTTCTGCTAATTTATGCCTAAACTACCGAAAAAATGTGTGGAAGCTGCTAAATCATGTAGAAAAGGACATAGTAAGCAGGAAAGGGCGCAATATTTTGACATACTAAAGTTAATAGGTGGTAAAGATATGTACAAGCAGTATTAATTAAGATATTAGCCTAATATTTCACCTACCTGCCCGAAAATTATAAGATCAAACATGAATGCAAGATTCTTGCCTTGGAAATTCTGGTTCAGTTTGGCCAACTACAAATTCCTTTTGTTCCTCCTTGATTTGTTATAGCTTTTTTTTGTTATAGCAGTCTGTACTCCAAATGTTTCTCCCAGTCCGACCGATTAGTACAACCCAAACATGACAATAATTGACCATTTTAAGCAGCAATAATCAGCAAAATATGTGAATTTCGTTTGGTTCAGTGGAATTGTTTGCGTTCAGTGCCGCCAATATGGCCGACTGATGATGCGTTGTGAAAACACTCTGTTGGCTTAAGTGTTTCATTTGGTATTTTAAAAGAATTAAACACAATGTGAAGATTCTGATTCTGTTTTTTTAAATACTAATTTTGTAATGTCATAAATGTACAGACAAACACAAAAGTTGCACTCACATAAAACCGTATCAAATCAGTCTTGTATCACAAGTCATATCACATTTTTTTTATTAATTTGGTTTTAAAAGTAAATGGATAAACCTTTACATATACTTTTTCAACTGTTATTAAAAATTAAATATTAGGATACAATATTAAATATTATTTTATCCGTTAATTCTTGCTTTTACAATATTCCAATATATAAATAATAATAGATGGGATGATAATAATAATAATAATAATAATAATAATATAGAAAAATAATGACAATTTAGAAACTAGGTTTCTTGTAAATCAGTCTTATTGCAGGCATCTTCACACTAAATTTTGAACTTATTTCATAGTTTAGTGTCAGTATCGATAATTTATCTCTTTCGTATTCAATTGCAGGTGGATGATATCAACGCTGCAATAGTTGATTTAAAGGAAAAGAAAATCAGACTGCTCTCCCCAGAGCCACGGATAGGAGCTCATGGCAAACCTGTGATGTTCCTCCACCCTAAAGACTGTGACGGGGTTCTTGTGGAGATAGAACAAGCCTAGATATTACACATGAGATTCATATCTAGTAATCAGTGACATTTTGTTTCGGGTGTCCTTTTTGACACGTAAGATATTGTGATCATTGCAAGAAAAATTGGATGATTCCACTTGTTCCATTAATTTTTGACCTGTTATGGTGTGTTTGATATTCATGGCTTTTGCCTTTTTTCTTATGCCTTTTTTCTGAAGTAAAGACTTACCTTAGTGACTTAATAAATGATTAAGTTATAATTCTTTGGGCCTTTACAAACTCACACACTCAAAATTTGTACAAATGTTTGTAAAGCTTGTTTAATTCTCCTTTTTGTATTTATACACTACCAGTCAAAAGTTTTTAAACAGCAAGATTTTTAATGTTGTTTAAAGAATTTTCACCAAATTCGCAGCTCACCAAGCCTGCATGTATGTGATCAAAAGTACAGCAAAACGATAAAATATTGAAATATTTTTACTATTTAAAATAGCTGTTTTTTATATGAATATATTTAAAAATGTAATTTATTCCTGTGATTTCAAAGGTGAATTTTTAGTATCATTACTCCAGTCTTCAGTGTCACATGATCCTTCAGAAATCATTCTCATATTATGATTTGCTGCTCTAAAAACATTTATTAGATTTTTTTTCAGGTTGCTAATTAAAATAAATAAATAAATACACTTTTGAATGGTATAGTGTGTAATGTTACAAAAGCCTTTTAGTTCAGATAAATGCTGATCTTTGGATCTTCCTGCTCATCAAAGAATCCTGAAAAAACTGTACTCAACTGTTTTAAATATTGATAATAATAATAATAAAAATGTTTCTTGAACAGCAAATTAGAATGATTTCTGAAGGATCATGTGACACTTAAGACTGGAGTAACGTTGCTGAAAATTTAGCTTTGATCACTGAAATAAAATACATTTTAAAATATAAATAGAAAACAGTTATTTTAAATAGAAACATTTCAAATTTGTACTGTTTTTGCTGTACTTTGGATCAAATAAATGCAGGCTTGGTGATCAGAAGAGACTTTAAAACACATTAAAAAACTTACTGTTTAAAAAATTTAATTTTGACTGGTGCCGTGTCTGTGGGGTACACTAAGTATTTCTGTTGTTTTTTAATGATGATTACAACAGTAGAAGCCAAAATAAGCTCACATAAATGTATGTTTTAAATGCTATAATAAAATGTGAGATAAATTTTGCTGTTTATGAATGTGAATTGAAATCCTCGCAAACCTCTCATCTGGCTCCCAATGGAACAGACAGATTGAAGCTTTCTTTTTTTGGCTGACAACCATGTATTTGGGAGACAAGTTGGCTCATACCCATCTCTCCGCTGTAGTCAGCCCTCCGCCAGATAGAAAGCTGTGTTTGTTCTTACGCCTATCAAGAGATAACTAGAGCGGTGAGATTAGAAACTGGTATTTGAGGGCTTTCTCACTGTGTGGTCTCCAAGGTCCTGTTATAACTTTCCTGCTTCAGCACCATTAGAATAAAAGAGTCTTTTTTTTGTCGTTTTAAGCTGTTTTTGACATTTTAATTTATTTGTCAGTCTAAAAAGGCATAAAAATTTTTCCACTCTGCCTGTCAGAAACACCTTTTGAATGACTTCCTGTTTTGCTCTTGCTAGATTTTGGCTTTAGTCGTGCAAAATAACTTCCTGAACATGCAACTGAAAATAAGCATTAAAAAACTGATGCTAGTTTAAATGTTTTTAGGGGAAAGGATATCTTCAGTAGAGCAAGGAATATTACCATGCTTCCTAATGATATTCCGTAAAAGCTTGTCTTTTTGTAGAAGCCATAATGTGAAAACATCTGCCTGGATTAATCATGAGGCAAGAGTAGCTGCGCAGTAATTGTTTTCAGTATCCCAAAGGCAGCTCATCCTAATTGCACGTATTCAAACCACATGTCCAGTTTTATCTGGGGCATTAGAAGCTGTTTATTGCTTCAGCCTTGAGAAACATATTTTCTCATGTTGTCTGGCCCAGAACACCATCTACAAGAGAAGGGAATTAAATATCTCATATTTTCTGAGCTAATGTATTATTGATTTCATTTTCTTCTTATTATTTATTGTCCTATGACAACATTAGGACATGAGCTAATGTGTCCTCATTTGCATGTATGATCTAACATGTAATAGCTTGCATGTACATCCAACAGCATTAGGAAGAAAAGATTATATGCTTCACGGAAACAACGTAAATCTCTCTTATGCAATGTCATATGGAGAATCTGATTGTACAGTGATGCTTAATTTGAGCGAAATTATCCTTCAAAACAAGGCCAGAAAAATGGCTTTGTGTAAATGACGTCACGAGTCAGTGGATAGTGAATTTGTAAACATTTGTATGGATGCTAATTACTAATAATGATTGATGACATATTAGAAAGGACAGTTATTAGCAAGAAAGCTAAAAAAAATAACGCTTAGCTCCGTACGTGTTCCATGCTAAGCTTTGTCAGTTTGCTAATGAAGGCTTGATTTAAAGTAAATTAAATTGATAGCATCATTTTAAGATCAATTCCTCACACAATGAAAGCTACAATCGCTCTTTCTCTCTCTCGGGTGGGGTTTGTGCTGATTTAGCCCAGCGCTGCAGTGGAGCGCCCCCTGCCGTTCTCTACGTCTGCTCTTTAAGCTTCTGTTCTCCTCAGTCTCCGGGATGCGGTGTCGGTGCGGTTCCCACTCTCTCTACCTCTGAAAACACAGGACTTCTATATATGAACATCACACCATCAAAGGTTATGCAGGTAGGCTGGCTTTCCGTGTTATCTTTTTCCACTATCTGAGTGTTTACAGTAGCGTGCTGATGCGGAATGAAGTGATGCGCTCGGAAAGGATACAGCAGGGTTTCATCCTCTCAGTGCAACATCAAACCCGCTGCTACGAGCACGTACATGATGATAGTCGTTCTTCCAAAGTCGTCCTCCTCAGCCGTCTTCCAACAATTAATATCGTTGTTACAGTGAAAAATATAGAAATTACGCAAATTGAACGGTCGTCGGGTGGTTTGTTTCATTTTTGTATCCAACTCCATTCATTTGAGAGCTTCTTTGGTGTGACTATTCACTTTCGCATTAAGGACCACAGCTTAAAATGTTATGATGAAAACGCGTAAAGTCCTCAAAAAAGTTGGTGAAAAATATGCAGCACTGCAAAATAGTCCCAGTTTAACTTTATTACGTTAAATACTCAGAAATTAAAATATTTGTCTATCTATCTATGGGTAGTTGACATGAAATATTTCACGTTTTAAACGTTTAACCTGTATTTCATATGTTTAAATAAATAAAATATGTTAAAATTCTAATATTATTTTATATATTATAAACCGTAAATATCAAGATACTAGTGAATAGTTCATAGTAAAAAAGGTGATTTTGTGTGGTGAAAAGCTTAACAGAACAGGGTCACACAAGATTTAAAATTTTCTGTATACGCCCCTTATGTAAATTTTAACCTACAATCTTCACGTTCATGGAAATGTCAGTTTATATGGGTTGTTGAGAGATATCATTGTTATTCAGATTTTGTTTTGTTTACAATTATAAGCAGACCCGCTTGGTCAGTAGCCAGTGAAGTCTGATTAATAAATCTGTTTGTACAGGGAATTTTGCATTCTATCCTATTATAAATCTTCTTTTAGCTACTGACACATAAAACCGTGATTAGATGTTGAGATTCTAATTGTGGAATATAAACATAATTATGTCCTGTCCTTCAGTTCTGGCTGATTTGTAGAGCTTCAAATCAAGTACTAAATTCAAGCCTCAAGCTGGAAATCAAGCATCATGCTGCTGCTGTAAAAGATGAGTTCCTTTTTGTCCGGAGAACAATAGCCGGTCCACTCCCCTGAACCGATCAATGAAACCATTAAGACTAGAAAACAATGTGCATATTCTAAAAATACGTTCAAATAGCGGCTAAACATTAAATAACTATAAAATAGCACATAGCTTCTGGCAATAAATAAATACCCATGCTGTAAGTCTGCTCATTCATAGTTTAGAGTAGTTGATCTGAAATGAAATATAATAAAGAGGGGTAGAGAGACAGTTTAGGAGTGGTTGGGAAGAGAGAGCAAGTCTGATTGAGTGTGAAGGAGGGACTGTGAGTGCTTATGAAGGTGCATAATCCCAGAGTGTGATCCCAGTTGGTGGTTCCGTCTCCACAACAGTCTCCTGCCGCTCTCTTGTCCAGGCAACCTGCTCTCGCACACACACATGAACACACACACGCCGCCCCGCCCCTCCATTCAGATCCCTTATAGTTACGGTTCTATGCTAAAGGACAAACACTGTTTGCAGGAACATGCTGAGATGATATTTATGCACCAGCAGGACATATATAAATTGATCTCTTGTGGAAATTGAATAGGAACATATATGGAAAGAAAACCCTAAGTGAGGTTACTCACTTTCGGGTGATTTTAGAAAAGGAGTATTTAGTCTGTTCTGCCCCTGCAAACACATAATGAAATTCAGTTTGCTGTGTTTTTGTGGGGGATTTTAAATAAGGAAACTGTTTTGAATGAAAAATGTAGTTGCGCACAGTAGTGGTGAGATGTAGAGGGTGTGGGCAGGCCTTTTTTACGGTGTTGCTAATGTGGATTTAAGCAGTTTTGGCCCAAAGCTGCTGTCTGGTTTAGCACTTGCTCTGATATATGTGATTCTGTTGCCTTTGTGCATGCATGTGTGTGTGATAACCTCTGGCAATGTGCCCGGGAAGAGGAGGACAAGGGTCAGAGAGGCATGTTCTCACTCAGCTCAATTTAAAATCTACTGCTCACTATACACATATAGAAGTGCTGATGTGCAGTTAGCCAGTCACATTCACAGACAAAGCCCAGAAAGGATACATGCACGTATTCCAGTTTATATACACTACCATTGTAAATTTTGGGGTTGGTAAGATATTTTATTTTTTAATTTATCATTATCAGTGTTGAAAACATTTGTTGAAAACTCATTTTCTTTTCTTTTTTTTAACAATTAACTGTCAATTTTATTGTATATACCTGTGATGTTCTTTCACCCTAAAGACTGTGCCGGGTTCTTGTGGAGACAGAACAAGATATTAAACGTGAGATTATCTAGTAAACAGTGACATTTTGTTTAGGCTGTTCATTTTTGACCTTTAAGATTGTGATCATTGCAAGAAAAATTGGATGATTTTACTTGTTCCATTAATTTGTAACCTGTTATGGTGTGTTTGATATTCTTGGATTTTGCCTTTTTTCTTATGCCTTTTATCTGAAGTAAAGATTTTCCTTAGTGACTTAATAAATTATTAACTTATAATTCTTTGCGCCTTTACAACCTCGCACATTCAAAATGTGTACAATTTTTTGTAAAGCATGTTTAATTCTACTCTTTTTGAATTTATATACTACCAGTCAAAAGTTTTTAAAAGATTTTAAATGTTTTTTAAAGAAGTCTCTTCTGCTCAACAAAGCCTGCATTTATTTGATCCAAAGTACAGCAAAAACCATTTTTATTTAAATTTTAAATATCTAAATATTTTTACTATTTAAAATGACTGTTTTTTATTTTGATTAATAAGTTATTCCTGCGATTTCAAAGCTGAATTATTAGCATCATTATTCCAGTCACATGATCCTTCAGAAATCATTCAGATATTCTGATTCGCTGCTCAAAATTTTTTTATTATTATTAATATGTTGAAAACAGCTGAGTGGAATTTTTTCAGATTTCTTTGATGAAAAAAAATTTCAGAAGAACAGGATTTATCAGAAATAGAAATCTTTTGTAACATTATCATCACTTTATCATAACTTTTAAAACAATTTAAAGCATCCTTGCTATTAGTATTAATTTCTATATCCCCCCCAAAAAAACAACAACAACAAAAAAATATACAAAAAACCCCCCAAAAATGTATAGTGTTACAAAAGCCTTTTTATTTCAGATAAATGCTGATCTTTGGATCTTTCTATTCATCAAAGAATCCTGAAAGAAATGTACTCAACTGTTTTAAATATTGATAATAAAAAAAAAAGGTTTCTTGAACAACAAATTAGCATATTTGAATGATTTCTGAAGGATCATGTGACACTGAAGACTGGCGTTATGATGGTAAAAAATTAGCTTTGATCACAGGAATAAAGTACATTTTTAAATATATTCATTTTAAATAGTAAAAATATTTCACAATAATACAGCTTTTGCTGTATTTTGGATAAAATAAATGCAGGCTTGGTGAGCAGAAGAGATTCTTTAAAAACATTTCGGCACATACTCTATAGGACTTACAGTATTCAAAAAATAATATAAGTAATAATATTGCCAGTGCTGTAGTCCTCTTAGCTTAGTGCACAAATTTGGTGCACACTGTAATCCTTAGAGTATCGTACATTAAGGGCAGGTAATGGGAGTGTGCCGGAGGCTCTGATTTCAGAATGATGTAAATACCATGTATAAAAACATGATTTCAAGTAGAGTTTCGCCCACACAGTTACACTGGAGTTAATAATCTTAGTTATCTGGCCAGGATATGCGGTATTGTTAGCAGAATTTGTATTTGTTAGTAATTTACTTCACAGATTAGAAGCTGTGTTTTCATAAGCCTAGGGTTTTGTCACATATTGAGTGGTTTGGGCTCTGGCAAAATATGAACGTGTATTGCCATGTATGACATTTAGAAATAAACATAATTTCCATAAGAATCTGTGAGTCACTGATTGTGATCCTCAGTGGTATTAAAATGTTTTTTTTTTTGTTTTCTTGTCATGTACTTGAGCGGGAATATGTTTACACTAAAGAAAGGTTTGATCTTTTTTTTTCAGAAATGGCATCTCCTATCAGCTCTTACAACACCACACAGTGCTGTGAGATGAAACAGAGGTGCCTTATTGGCCCAAGCCCTGTAATGCATTGCTGATGTGTCTTTTGATCTGGGGATTGATTAAAATTGATGTTTGTAGCATAGCTAAGTGACTCTGACTATATGAATGAATCGTCTGCTCCTTTGATGTATACTTTTAAAATAATCGAGTAGCCAACATTTTCTTGTTAGATATTTTTAAAAATGCATTTAAGCGTCTGTTATGAGCAGTAAGTGAAAGTGGCTTGTTTAGCATACCATCAGCACAGTATGATGTAAGAAGGGCTTTTGTGTTTTTGTCTTTTGCTTCTTTCATCATCGTTCCTTTTGGTACATAAATGGACATTTGCATTCTTTTTGGGAAGTGGTCCACTTTGAGATTGCGTTACTCACTGAAGTTTTTTTTTTTCCGTTCAGTGCTTTCATCCTCTTGTTTACCGTATGAAAAGAGAATATTGCGAACTCAAGTGTGATGTGAAAAAGGTCTGCAGCCATTTCTTCGCTCGTTGGCTGAAGTTTATCTGACTCAAGATTATGAAACAATGTTTCTCTTGATCTTTTCATTCATTACCGTTCTTTGAAAAGCTAATTATTTTATGCCTCCGGCTATGTGTATCCTGCCCTCTTATCTGATGTAATATCTGTCGTTTTGCTCTAAATAAGTAAGTAAGTCGTGCACTGACTTTTGTACAAGGTTTCTTGACTGAGAAATTTATTTATTTTTTGTACTTGTGACTCACTGGTTGGTGATGCACTTGCTTTATATGACTGGATTGAATTTTTCTCACACCTGCTTAGTCTTCCGTGCGTCTCTATAGTTGAACGGTAGCAAGGTCGTCCCTATTAAGATTTAGTCAAGTCAGTTTTATTTATATAGTGCAGACTTTTACAGTCTTTTTCAGCCCAAGGACCCCTGAGTGGATACAGAGAAGCAACTCTGCTGCAAATATGCAATTATAAGAATATTATAAAATCGTTGTGATATTAAAATTTAGTCTGCATAAACTCTGCCCCTTTCTGAAAGTCTTCCAATCAACAGCTA
Source organism: Labeo calbasu (assembly GCA_019740295.1). NCBI lineage: Eukaryota > Metazoa > Chordata > Actinopteri > Cypriniformes > Cyprinidae > Labeo > Labeo calbasu. Next base: position 2,701 of record JAHKKF010484720.1, on the reverse strand, counting down.
ATGGACAGAACCAAGACCCCGCCCAACATGTTTTTCTTGTTCAGTAATCTGTTTCACTTGGATGCACATCACATTATGGAAGAAAAGATCTGTTACTACTTTTGTTTCATTGTGAATTTAAGCCTGGCCAAAAATAACATTAAAGGAGAAGTCCACTTCCAGAACAAAGATTTACAGATAATTTACTCACCCTCTTGTCATCCAAGATGTTCATGTCTTTCTTTCTTCAGTCATAAAGAAATTATGTTTTTTGAGGAAAAAATCTCAGCATTTTTCTCCATATAGTGGACTGCTATGGTGCCCCAAGTTTGAACTTCCAAAATGCAGTTTAAATGCGGCTTCAAACGATCCCAGCCGAGGAAGAAGGGTCTTATCTAGCGAAAAGATCGGTTCTTTTCATAAAAATAATACAATTTATATACTTTTTAATGTCAAATGCTCATCTTGTCTCACTCTCCCTGAACTCGTATTTTTTTTCTGGTTCATGACAGTTATGGTGCCAGTAATGAATTTACATACTTTTGTTATGATGGTGACATGGCACGTTCACTACAATAATCATTTTTACAGTATCTGTATTGAATTGTTAGCTGTAGATAAGAACAAAATCACATATGTGCTCTTTTTTTTTAAAGCATTTAGCAGAACATCAGCTTTGGATATTTATCCTTGGTTTATGTTAACTTAATATTGCATTTTTGCTTATTTATTCATGAATCGTGTCTCAGTACCTCTCTGACAGGCATGTGTTTATTTAAATGTCCATTTCTGAAAGTATTTCTAGGTAATTAAAAAACTTTCCTGTAGCATTGATTGACCCCTCTTGCATATAATTTGTTACTATCACTTTCAGTCACCTGTATCTCTCCAGGAAAGAGAGATGAGGCTGAAAATGTCTTTTGGAGTGTAATAGTGTGTATCGGTTGTGTTGAAAAATGCAGTCTTCTGAATTTTGTCTCAGAATGACTCATGTACCACAAAAGAGCTCAGTCTTCCTTCCTACTGCTTTTTGTGTATCTGTCAATAATGTTGACACTTGTTCAGTTGAAATAGGAATAAATCATTCTTTTTGAGACGGGCAGTGTGCAATGTTGTGAGTGTATTGTGCTGTTGTGCTCTACTGATGAAGGAAAGGCTGCACTGACCTGTTCTCTGTTGAGGGATGATGGTCTGTTGATATTTGTGATGGGTCATTTGGGCTTGTGCTATAGCTGCCTTTGTTTACTGCAGTCTGAAGGTCATGGAGGCCGGTCCCTGCTGGGACAACGGCACCTTAAATCTCTGCAGTGTCTGTTTTCAGCTATTCATATACCGAGGGCTGACTCATCGACAGGATAAATGCATGTAGCTGTAGTCAGATCGAAGATTTATATTTATGTAAGCTTAACTTCCCACCTACATTTAGAGTAGCACCGAAGGACCGTCCTTGGAGTCATTTCCAGCTTGAGGAGTGGCAAAGCCTTGCCTGTAAAACACAACAGGCGAAAGTAATGCATCCAAGTATTGCTCTGTGAAAGGGTGATACATCTTTTCTCCTTTAGCTGCTGCACAGTTAGCCTCGCGCCATTTCAGATCCATGTACATTAGCATTTAAATGAGCTAACTTGATTTTACCCAGTTCAGGCTCCATTGTCTCCATCTGAATGAGTCCACACTCAGCGGACTGAATGGATTGAGATCAGACGATCCATTCACTCTTGCTCCCAGTCTTTAATAACGTGGAGGATTCACTAACTAATGGGACCACAGGTGAAGAGTGAACAAATCTCCCTGTTCCAATGTCTGTTTTCATCCAGAACCACCTGGTAAGACCACAATCAGGTCACATTGTCATTCTTACAATGTGGATTGATCTATCTGGAAAGACCATGATTGGTTTTGGAATGAAGTTTGTTTTTAGTACATGAACACCACCAAAAACTTATTAACAATGGCAAACTTTAGACTGTGTTTGCATTCAATCCATATGATTTCAGTTTTTAGAAGTTCAAGCGCATAGCGCTAAAACCCTATTGTAATATTTTGAATGGCCAAGGATCAGCAATCTCCACGTGAAACTGAACCGTACGTCGTAGAGACTTGAAATTTGAAGGGATGGTAGTACTCACACCACCTACAACATCACCAAGGCTCGCTCCAGTTGGCCTGACGGGGGCGCTACAGTGATCAAAAGTACGAAATCACTCATAACTTCTAAATCGTCAATCGCAGGATCAAGTACCTTATGTCACTGGGATCTGGACAAAACATATGCCTCAGAAATTTTTGATATTTTGAATTTTTTGAAAAAACCTATATTGCACAGTTTTCACACATATACACAGTGTTGGGGGTAACGCATTACAAGTAATGCAAGTTACGCAATAATATTACTTTTTTCAAGTAACTAGTAAAGTAACGCATTACTTTTGAATTTCGAAGAAAATATCTGAGTTACTTTTTCAAATAAGTAACGCCAGTTACATTTTTCCCCATTTATTGATTGACAAGTCTCCTGTCGGGAAACTGGGAGTAAACATGATGTTACTGCATTGTAGACTAAATGTGAACATGCATTAATTCATCTCACTCACAAAAAACAGATTCAGTATTCCTCAAAATGCATAAAAACAGTGAAATGCAAACTCAGAATATGACGCAACCCTGCAATAATTAAATATGTTAAATAAAACAAATATCCTTTATGTATTTAATCCCATTT
>JAHKKF010484703.1:0-20122 GCA_019740295.1 Labeo calbasu | reverse complement strand
GAGACACAAAAAGAAAGAAGGACAGACAGATGAAAGAAAGAAAGAAAGAAAGAAAGAAAGAAAGAAAGAAAGAAAGAAAGAAAGAAAGAAAAATAAAGACAGACAGACAGATGAGACAGACCGAAAGACAGAAAGAACAAGACGTGAGGAGTTTAAATAGTGATATGAAGGGACTCAATGAGACATCTGACAAAAAAAAAAGTCAATGAAGAGAAAGACAGAAAGAATAACAGTGAAGGGAACGAAAGGAAAAAGGAGGGATGAACAAACACGTGAAGGAGAATCCATCGAACAAACGAGTGGAGATGAGACCGTTTACAGCAGCAACAAAAAATATAGATGATTACAATCAATCCCAGCATGCACTGCCCTTCACATGACCTTCACATACACACACCGATGAAATCCGCAATTACTCTTGAGGTTTACATGAGGCCGTTACGCTAACTACAGAGAAATACCCATGGAAACTGAAACAAGATGGAAGAACAAATGAAAGAACAGATGAGAGAGAGAAAGAGTGTGACTGGAGGTTACAAAATCTTCAGTTTGACAGATTGTCTGATAGACACAAGTGGATTATGAAAACACACACACAAAGCTGGATTAATAAGAGAGTATTAAGGTTATATACAAACAGAAAGACCTGTAATAACCATATTTCTGTATTATAAATCATGTCACCATGCATCATGTCACATCAGACATGGATTGAGCATAATCTCATGCTACACTGAGATGCTTTATCACATCAGATGAGCAGTGTTTCACTGATACATAAAGTAGTCATTAATCCTCAAAACAATAATTTATTTTCTATATTATTTGATGAAACTTGGTTACTCATTTTTTTTTTCTTGATTACAATTTGCAATGCAGCTTGCAAACTGAAATAAAATATTTGTTATTGTTCATTTTATTCTCATTTTTCAAAACAATGAATTACATAAATATAAGTAAATATATAAATACAATTTAATTATATTGCCATAATCAATTAAATTTAAAGTACTTGCATTTAATTTCTTAAATATTAAATAAATGAATAAAATCAAATAAAAATACAAATATAAACAAAATAAATAAATACAAATTTAAATCTATTACAATAAAATATACAATTAAATTACAATTAAAAGTATTTGCATTACTTAAAGGTAAACAATCAAATATTTTATATTACAATTTTCAATTAAATCCAAGTATTTAAATTAAGTACTTAATTTTATTTTAAAATGGCTTATATTTATTATTACTTAAATTTAGCTGAATACTGTAATATAACTTAAATACTTTCATTACTTTAAAAAAAAATACATAAATAAATAAATAGTTGCAATTTTAAATTAAATTGAAGAATTTCATTTTTAAAAACTGAATTGCCATTTATGTAAATAAATATAAATAAAACAAACTTTATGTTGCAATTTTCTAATATTTTTAAGTATTTGAATTTAAAAAAAACAAATTAAATTACCATTGATGTCCTGGATAAGTATCAGTAATATAATCAACAGTGACCTCCTCATAATAGACATCTGAACAAAACCCCAGAGCTGCATGGCATTTAGAAGAAATATTCATTTGAGTAGTAATTTCCAGAGTTTATTTTAGTGATTGTCCACACTCTTCGTCATAAAAAAAACCCAGCACTGGCTCTCTCTCTCTCTCTCTCTCTCTCTCTCTGAAGGACCAGTAATTGTGGTGATGGTGGCAGACGGCTATAGAAGTGTAATTTGTTCTTTTCTTTCTCTTTCCATCGGAAAGCATGTTCTCGGCTCTCCTCCCACCAGCAATCTGTGGACACGTGGATGATGAAGGTAGTGTGGGTGAAACTCTTCCTCACAGAACTATTAGTTCACCCTTTCACTGATGTGAATCTCAGAGGAACAATGTCTGGAGGTGTGTGTGTGTGAGCGCTAAAAATAATCACACACTCGCACTCAACCTCCTGCCGAGAGTCTGCAGTCGTTAGAGGACTAAAGGTCTGATCAACGGCTAATTACTGCCATCAGAGCAGACCCTACAATTAACACTCGCCTCACTGAGAGATGAGAACGAGGAGTCAAAGGTGATGTTCAGAGCGCAGCGCCACATATGGGTCAACGCCGTCCTTACACTCTCATACTCTGATACTAACTTTCAGCAAGATTTGTGTGTGTTAATCAATTGCATTGTGCAGTCTTAAACTAAATTAAACATGCTGGCACATAATTATGCCTTCGGAAAGATAACCAGCTTGACAGATTTACAATTATGAACCCGAACGGCAAATGCAATTCTGATATATCTACAAATTTATTTTCAATGATCAGCAAAAGCATAACAATTTTAAGATCATCCTCTACTGACAAAGCAGGGTTATTATAGTTAATTATACAATAGCTCTTGCTGGTCCTCAAATCTGATTGGCTGAGAGGAGTGTGATATTCTAGCGATATCAGAACGCCAACCATTTCACCATAAAAATCACCATTTTAAGATAATTCTCTACTGACAAACCAGGGTTATTATAGTTAATCATTCAACAGTTCTTTTTGGTCTTTGAGTATGATTGGCTGCGAGGAGTGCGATATTGTAGTGATATCGGAACTCCAACCGTTTCACCATTAAAAAAAATAATAATAATAAAAAATAAATAAATAAATAAATAAAAATAGATCACAATTTTAAGATCATCCTCTACTGACAAACCAAGGTTATTATAGTTATTTATACAACAGTTCTTTCTGGTCCTCGAATCTGATTGGCTGAGAGGAGTGTGATATTCTAGTGATATTGAAATGCCATGTGTTTTACCATAAAATAACCATTTTATGGTCATCTGCTACTGACAAACCAGGGTTATTATGGTTAATTATACAACAGTCATTTCTGGTCCTCGAATTTGATTGGCTGTTAGGAGTGTGATATTCTAGTGATATTGAAAAGCCATGTGTTTTTACTGTAAAATGACCATTTTATGGCCATTCTCTACTAACAAACCAGGGTAACTATGGTTAATTATACAACAGTTATTTCTGGTCCTCGAAACTGATTGGCTGAGAGGAGTGCGATATTCTAGTGATATCGAAATGCCAAGTGTATTACTGTAAAATAACCATTTTATGGTCATCCGCTACTGACAAACCAGGGTTATTATGGTTAATTATACAACAGTCATTTCTGGTCCTCGAATTTGATTGGCTGCTAGGAGTGTGATATTCTAGTGATATTGAAATGCCATGTGTTTTTACTGTAAAATGACCATTTTACAGTAAATTTTCCCCCTAATTCGTGCAGCTCGAATAAACACTGAATAATTTCAAGAATAATTTATATTATTCCACTGAGAAAACAAACACACACACACACACAGAAAGTAAGAGAGATTCAGATGTTTTGTGACATTCAGCTGTCGTCTCTAAAGCGATTTTACATTTGCACATGGCCAGAGAACATGTGTTTCTCAAACCGGCTTGTATTATTCATATACTGCCTCTCTCTCTCTCTTTCTATCTGGTTTGAATCGTGCGTGATGATGGTATTAATGGAGCTTGTGCATTTACACACATTTTATAGAGGAAAAAACAGAATTCAGTCTGAAAGACGAGTGAATCTGCTCCATTAAGATCTCATTAATATCATCCAGCACTAACGACACACATCAGTCACTCCATCCCAGACTGAAAAAAATCTGTCCCAATCTTCAAATTAAAATGCCAGTGAGTGTCTATTTAGATAATAAACTTATGGAAAATCCATAACAACTGGATTGTGATTGAAAGACAATCTCAGCAAGACCAGTTTTTTTTAAAAATTATCATGCATACTCGTTTTGCTTTTGGCCAGTGTAGATAAAGAGATGGAAAGAACTTGTGATACATTGCCTGTGTGTGTGTGTTAGTGTCAGTTTCAGCACCAGCAGGCTGATTCAGAGGCAAAATAACTGCAGGCAAAACCTGCCCTCAATACACAAACACACCATACAAGCACACACACATAAGTGTAATGGTTTTATTCTGAGACTACTGTTATTTCCCAACTCTGAATAAACCCCTAAACCTAATGCTAACATACGACTATCTGCATTTTTACATTTCAAAAACATTGTTTAATATATTAATTTAGTCTACTGAATTATAGAGACAGTTAGCATGTCCTTATAATATAGAAAAAAAGCTACATTTTGAAGGTAATTTTGGCTTGATAATTCAAGTCAAAGTCATACACACAAACACAAAACACACTTATTTTGCTGCACATCCAGCACTGAAGTCAGTAGAAAACACTGACAAAAATGCACTTTAAGCTCTTTATCACAGTCTTCTGAACAAAGCCTTTAGTGAAGAAGCAAAACAACGGAATAAAATATGTCCTTAACAGAATAGTACAGTCTATTCATGTGGTAAATAGACTGTTCTAGTTCTAAATGGTCATCTGGTTTATTCTGGGTGGTTACTAGGGTGTTGCTATTCTATTGCTATTGTGTTCAGGGTAGCTGCTAGGGAATTCGCCTGTGTATAACTCACTAGCACCATTCTGGGGTGTAGAGTGTGGTTCCCAGGGTAGTGATGCAGTTGCTAAGGTGTTCCAGATGGTTGCTAAGGTGTTGCTATGTATTTATTAAGGTGCTTTGGGTGGTTTCTGGGTTATGCACTTGTGTAAAACTCACTAGCACCATTCCAGGGTTTTGTGTGTGGTTGCCAGGGCACTGACACAGTTGCTAAGGTGTTCTAGGTGGTTGCTAAGGCTTTGCTGTGGATTTATTAAAGTGTTCTAGTTGGTTGCTGGGTTATGCACCTGTATAAAACTCACTAGCACCATTCTAAGGTTTTGTGTGAGGTTGTAGGGAACTGATGCAGTTGCTAAGGTATTCTAGATGGTTGCTAAGGTGTTGCTATGCATTTATTATGGTGTTCTGGGTGGTTGCTGGGTTATGCACCTGTGTAAAACTCACTAGCACCATTCTAGGGTGTTGCGTGTGATTGCCAAGGTTTTGCTTTGTGGTTACTAGGACAATGAGCTGGTTGCTAACTTGTTCAGAGTGGTTATCAGGATGCAAAGGTGTTCTGGGTGGTTAATAGGACATTGACATAGTTGCAAAGGTGTTCTAGTTCGCTGCTAGGGAAGTCGCCTGTGTAAAACTCACTAGCACCATTCTAAGGTGCTGTGTGTGGTTGCTAGGGCACTGATGTAGATGTTAAAGTGTTCTTGGTGGTTGCTAGGGCATTGCTATGCATCTATTAGGTTGTTTTGGGTGGTTTCTGAGGAACTCACTGATGTAAAACTTACTAGCAACATTCTAGGGTGTTGTGTGCGATCACCAAAGCTTTGCTTTGTGGTTGCTAATATGTCCTAGGTGGTTGCTAGGGCAATGAGCCGGTTATCAGGTGGTTATCAGGATGTAGCTATGAGAACACTACATAAAAGGTGTTCTTGGTGGTAAATAGGACACTGACAGAGTTGCAAAAGTGTTATGGGTTGTTAATAGAACCATGATGCAGTTGCAAAGCATTCTTGGTGGTTGCTAGGGTGTTGCTATGTAGTTATGGTGGGTGGTTAACAGGACATTGTTATGTGGCTGCTAAGATGTTCTGGTTGGTTGGTGGTTGTTCGCTTGGGCAAAACTCACAAGCACTATTCTAGAGTGTTGTATGTGTTCTGGGTGGTTAATAGGGTGTTGCTATGAAGCTGTTATAGTGTTCTGGGTGGCTGTTAGGGAATTCACCTGCGTTATACTCACTAGCAACATTCTAGGATGTTGTGTGTGGTTGCCAGGGCTTCAATAAGTGGTTGCTAATGTGTTATGTGTGGTTACTAGGGCAGTAATGTGGTTTCCAAAGTGTCCTAGGGGTTTATCATGGTGAGGATGCAAAGGTGTTCTGGGTGGTTAATAAGGCACTGATTCAGTTACTAAGGTGTTCTTGGTGGTTACTAGGGTGTTGCTATGCAGTTGCTAAGGTGTTCTGGTGGTTAATAGGATGTTGCAATGCAGTTGTTATAGTGCTCGGGTGGTTGTTATGGAATTCACCTGTGTTAAACTCATTAGCAACTAGGTGGTTACCAAGGCTTTGCTATGCAATTGCTAAGGTGTTTTAGGTGGTTGCTAGAGTGTTTTGTGTGGATACTAGGGCATTGATCCAGTTGCTAACATGTTCTTGCTCTGGTTAACATGGCGTAGCTCTGAGGATGCAAAGGTGTTCTGATTAATAGGACACTGATACAGTTGCTTCTGGTGGTTGCTAGAGTGCTGCTATGTAGTTCTTAAGGTGTTGTGGACTGTTAACAGGACATTGCTATGTGGTTGCTAAGATGTTCTGGGTGGTTGCTGGGGGGTTCCTGTGCAAAACTTGCTAGCACCAGTCTAGGGTACTGTGTGTGGTTGCCAAGGCTTTGCTAAGCAGTTGCTAAGTTGTTATGTGTGGCAATAATGTGGTTGCTAATGTGTCCTGGGGTTATCAGGGTGTTGCTATAAGGCAAAATGCAAAGGTGTTCTGGGTGGTAAATAAGGCACTGATGCAGTTGCTAAGGCGCTTTTGGTGGTTACTAGGGTGTTGCTTTGCAGATGTTATAGTGTCCTAGGTGGTTGTTAGGTAATTCACCTGTGTTAAACTCACTAGCAACATTCAAAGGTGTTGTGTGTGGTTGCCAAGGCTTTGCTATGCAGATGCTAAGGTGTTGTAGGTGGTTGTGAGGGTGTTGTGTGTGGTTACTAGGGCAATAGGGTGTTTGTTAACATGTTATGGGTGGTTATCAGCGTGTTGCTATGAGGATGCAAAGCTGTTCTGGGTGAGTAATAGGGCACTGATGCAGTCGCTGAAGTTATGTTTGCTAGGGTGTTACTCTGTTCTAAAGGTGTTGTGGGTGGTTAACATGACATTGCTAAGTGGGTACTAACTTGTTCTAGGTGGTTGCTAAGGCTTTGCTATGCGGTTGCTAACACATTCTGGGAGGTTATCAGGGTGTTGGTATGAGGATGGAAAGGTGTTCTTTGTGGTTGCTAGGGTGTTGTTCTGCAGTTGCTAAGGTGTTCTGGGTGGTTACAAGGGTTTTTCTATGCAGATGTTAAGGTGTTCTGAGTGATTTCTGAGGAATTTACCTGTTTTAAACTCACTAGCAGCAAATTTAGGTTGTTGCCAAGGCATTGCTATGTGGTTGCTAAGATGTTCTGGGTAGCTACTAGGGTGTTTTGTGGTTTCAATTAAAGATTAAGGTTAGGGTCAAATGATTTTATTAGCAGTAAACTAGTTTTATCACTTGTGAATTATTTAATATACAGAAATATTTGATGGCAGAACACCACTACCGACCAATCAGAATCAAGTATTACAAAGTGCTGTAGAACGACATGAATTAACACAAGAAACAACAAATAAAACCAATAATACAGTAAGAGAAGCAGAGAGATTGAAATAGTACACACATCAGGTGACAGGCAGACGCTTTTACTCAAGAGATTTCACATTACTAAAGACATCATCATAACAGCCTGTCAAAACCATCACGTCAATCTGCACCTGTCACACACACACACACACACCAGACAGGTTCATGTCTCACACACACAATGCCAGTCAAAACTACCACACTCTTTCTCTCCCTCTCTCTCAGGGCGTGTTAGATTGGAGTGAGTGATGGTCAGAATTCGGGGAGAAACAGATAATGAAGCAGAGAGTGAGACCGATGCTCTCAAAGGGACAGGAGAGACAGACAGACAGAGAGACAGAAAGTGTGCGTGTGTGTAGTTCTACAGCAAATTTGTTGGAGGTTTGAGGCCCGAGGGTTTGATATAATGAGACTCTCTGATACACACACACACCTGAAATATTCACTCTCACATTCACGCTGAGTTCACACCTTACAACCTCACACACCTGCCTAAAATATTAACACACACACACACACACACACACATACACACAGAGCTAATGAAAGACACAGAAGCACCACACACAGACCCATATGAGAGCTCATGGGATGTGGGAGGACATCTACAACATATTTTTCCAATCAATAAGGTTTTAATATAAACTACAAGCACAGACACACGACAAGATCAGGAGATACAATGAAAGAGCATCAGAATGAGACACGGGAGAACAAAAATCACTGTCACGATGCAAGGGTGTTGTATGCGGTTGCCAGGGTGTTTCTGTAACATTTGCAAAGGTGTTCTGGGTGGTGGTTAGGATGTTCACTTGTTAAAAAAAATAATAATAATAGATGAATGCTAGAGTTGCTGTGCGGTTGTTATGATGTTCTGGGTGGTTACTAGGGTGTTCGTCTGTGGAAAACTCAATAGTATCATCCTAAGGTGTTGTATGTGGTTGTTTCTATGCTGTTGCAAAAGTTTTTTTGGTGGGTGATTAGTCTGTTTACTTGCACAAAACTAGAATTTACTAACACAATGCTAATATATATATGTGGTTGCCAAGGAGTTACTATGTGGTTTCCAAGATGTTCTGGGTGGTTGTGAGGGTGTTTGTCTGTGTAAAACTCAATAGCACCATTCTAGGGTGTTGTACGTGGTTGCCAGGGTGTTTCTATGTGGTTGCAAATGTGTCCTAACCGTGAATTGTAGTTAGAGTGCTCACTGGTTTAAAAAAATAAATAAATACAAATTTTATGTGGCTAAAAGGGTGTTCTTGGTGGTTGTTAGGGTGTTTGTCTGTGTAAAATGGATCAGCACCATTCTAGGGTGTTGTGTGTGGTTGCCAGGGTGTTATGCAGTGGCTAACAATCTCTAGATGGTGACAAGGGTGTTCTCTTGTGTAAAATTTACTAGCACAAGATTAGGGTGTTGTGTGTGGTTGCCAGTGAGTTGCTATGCGGTTGCTAAGATGTTCTGGTTGGCTGCTAGGGTGCTTGTCTCAGTAAAACTCAATATCACCATTCTTGGGTGTTGTGTGGTTGCCAGGGTGTTTCAATGTGGCTTCAAGGGTGTTCTGGGTAGTTTCTAGACATTGTTATAGCTAAAGTGTTCTGGATGGGTGCTATGCAGTGGCTAAAAATCTCTAGACGGTGGCTACGGTGTTTGCTTATGTAGCAGGTTGTTTCTATGTAGTTGCAAGAGTGTTCTAGGTGGTGGTTAGAGTGTTCACTTGTTTAAAAAAAAAAAAAAAACTAATAAGAATGATGCTAGGGTGTTGTGTGTGGTTGCCAGGGAGTTGTTTTGCAGTTGCAAAGACGTTCTGGGTGGTTGCTAGATGTTGCTATCGCTAACAAGCTCTAGATGGTGGCTAGGGTGTTCGCTTATGAAGAATTTACTTGCACAATCCTAGGTTGTCGTGTGTGATTGCCAGGGAGTTGCTATGCAGTTGCTAAGTTGTTCTGGGTGGTTGCTAGGGTGTTTGTCTGTGTAAAACTCAATAGCACCATCCTAGGGTGTTGTATGTGGTTGCCAGGGTGTTTCTATGCAGTTGCAGAGGTGTTGGGTGCTGTTCTGTGTGGTGATTAAAGTGTTAAGCTTGTAAAAAAAAAAACTGACAAGCATAAAGCTAATGTGTTGTGTATGGTTGCCAGGTGTTTTTACGTGGCTACAAGGGTGTCCTGGGTGTTCGCTAGAAGTTGCTATTGTTAAGGTGTTCTGGATGGTTGCTCGGGGTGTTGCTACGCAGTGGCTAACAAGCCCTAGATCAGGGGTGTCAAACTCAGTTCCTGGAGGGCCGCAGCCCTGCAGAGTTTTGCTCCAACCTTGCTCCAACACACATACTATGCAGTTTTCAATTAAGCTGGAAGGACTTGATTAGTTGGATCAGGTGTGTTTAATTAAGGTTGCATCTAAACTCTGCAGGGCTGTTAGACGTTGCTATTGTTAAGGTGTTCTGGATGGTTGCCAGGGTGTTGCTATGCAGTGGCTAACAAGCTCTAGATGGTGGCTAGGGTGTTTTCTTGTTGCTTGTGGTTGCCAGGGAGTTCCTATGTGGTTGCTAGGGTGTTTGTCTGTGTAAAACTCAACAGCACCATTCGAGGGTGTTGCATGCGGTTGCAAGGGTGTTTCTATGTGGTTGCAAAAGTATTCTGAGAGGTTACTGCTAAGGTGTTCTAGGTGTTCACCAGGGTGTTCTGGCGAGGGTGCTCACTTGTGTAGAAATTACTAGAACAATGCTAGGGTGTTGTGTGTGGTTGCCAAGTCATTGCTATATGGTTGCTAAAATGTTCTGGGTGGTTACTAGGATGTTCGCTTGTGTGTGGTTGCCAGGTTGTTCTAATGGGGTTGCAAAAATGTTCTGGGTGTTTGCTAGAGTGTTGATATTACGTTCTGGGTGGTTCCTACTGGAGTGCCGTGGGTGGTGGCTATGGCATTGCCATGGGGTTGCTAAGATGTCCTGCGTGGTTACTAGAGTGTAGTGGACAGTAACCAGGGTGCTGCTATGCAGTTGCTAAGATGGTCTGAATAGTGGCTTGGATGTTTGCTTGTGTAAAACAACATTTACTAGAACAATGTTAGGATGTTGTGTGTGGTTGCCAGGGGGTTGCCAGGGAGTTGCCATGCAGTTGCTAAGATGTTCTAGGTGGGTTTTTGCTTATGTAAAACTCACTAGCACCATTCTAGAATGTTGTATATGAAGGTCAGGACATTGATGTGGTGGCTAAGGTGTTCTGGGTGGTTGGTAAGGCATTGTGGGCGGCTGCCTAGGTGTTACTATGTGGTTTCTAAGGAGTTGTGGGTCATTGCCATGGAGCTGCTTTGTTTAATACTAGGGCTTAATGCAAAGCACTAATTTATACACAATAATAGTAATGCTTGATCACGGAACATGGATGCCTAAAGTATACTTTGGTCTTAAAGGCAAAAGCAAATCCAGGCTGCAATGTAATTCAGCTATTAGGCAAGTTTGAGAGAGAGAGAGAGAGAGAGTCGCCCCGAGGATGAAGGCGATCAGATGACAGAAGAAAGTCCTAATTAATCCAGATGACAGGGATTATCAGCTCTGATTCCACACTGTTGTGATTGTGGAACCCTGGAGCCCAGCAGAGAGACCGTCAGACGGCACAGCGCTCCATGAGCCTTATAATGAGATAACTGCAGACCAGAGACAAACATGAGATCCAGAGGCAGTGTGACACTCCAGCGCTTGAGAACAGACCTCAAAGGAACTGAGAGTTAACATGACAAAACACACACACACACAGAGCAGAGATGACACTAATTCTGCACACTCGCATATCTTGTGGGTGAACTGTAATCTCTGGTTATGAATTATTGGTCACCAGAGCACGAGATCAGCTTTGACATTTAAGAGCGCATCTGAGGGAGTCTTGCACATCAGGAGTGTTAAGAAAACTCCAGCCTAACATGCTGAAAGCAACACATAATGTACAGTAAATACTTTAATGTTCATAGTCACTCTGAGTAATCTAATATATTTCTAATTTTAAATGTACTAATAATTTATTTAATGCATCTCAAATCAAATCTACATAGAAAAATAAATGTTTGAGGTCAGTAATCTTTTAATTAATATTTTTATTCAGCAAGGAAACATTAAACTGATCAAAAATTAGAGTAAAGAGATTTATAATGTTACAAAATATTTCCATTTCAAATAAATACTATTCTTTTAAACTTTCTTTTCATCAAATAATCCTAAAAAAATAAAAATGCATCACAGTTTCCACAAAAACATGAAGTAGCACAACTGTTTTCAGCATTTATAATAATAATAAAAGACACTAAAGACTGGAACAATGGCTGCTGAAAATTTGGTTTTGCATCACAGGAATAAATTACTTTTTCAAATATATTGAAACAGAGAACAGTTATTTTAAATTGTAATACTATTTTACAATATTACTGGTTTTACTGTATTTTTGATCAAATAAATACAGCCTAGAAACAAAATTTATAAAGTACATCCATTCAGAAAACAGGTTTACAAGCATACAGGTTTAGAATCACACGAAGGTATGTAAATAATGCATATTTTTCATTTGTGTGTGAATTTCTGATTTTAAATTAGTAATGCTTCTACTCCGTTCCATGCCTGATAAACACAAGATAAAAAAAACAATTATAAACCCACAAACTTTCTCTGTCTCACTCAGACTACTTTGAATTCAGACGACGTTCTCTCAAGTCGAGTGCTGAATGAATGCATGAACTCTCCTCCGTCTGTCCGTCCCGCAGGGAGACGGGAGACAGAGATGGAGGGCTGTCAAGAGAGGATGCATTAACGGGCTTTATCTCCTGCCTGTATCTCAGGGAGCGACTCTACACGTTCGGCTCTAAGTGGCATGAAGTATTCAGAAAGCCTTGTGTCGCTGCTCCGTGCGCATTTCGCCCCTGATTCTCAACGGGCCTGTGTGTTATTGTGGTAGTTTGGTGCTAAAACACTCTCTCTATCTTTCTATGAGAGGCTCACGGGACATCAGAGAGGCATGAGAGGGTGATAAAGGCATAAAAACGGCCCCTGATCTCTCATTCCGTTTTCCGCTCCATCGCTCAGCATTTGTGCGTCGCAGGAAGTCGAGCTTCAAATTGGGACCGGCAATCGCACGTGGGACGGATGTCGCACAAGACAACGAACAGCACGTTCTACGTAAACGTACATGGACAGTCGTCTCTCCTTCCACACAGCTCCATCCCTCCCCTCGTCTTTCCATTTTCTTATCTGTCACTTCTACATGCTTTCATCTCTGCGACCAAGATTCTTTTTCTCTTCCGTCACTTTCAATCTGAGTCTGTCGCTTTGATTGCGTCCGCTCTCGCTGTGTCTGCTCACCGATCAAACACAACGGCAGCATTAAAGAGGGAAAAAAACGACACTTTGTGAATGCATGAGTTAATTAAAATTCAAAGATCGCTGTTAATTAAGCAAGTAAAGGCTGTGAGCGAAAAACATGTCAGCCGTGATGACCCACGGAAGACAAGAACGCCGAGTGCTGTAACGTATGACATAGAACACAACATCTACAGAACTGACAAAACAAGCAGGATGAAAGTTTACAGAGAGAGAGCGAGAGAGCGAGAGAGAGAGAGCGAGAGAGAGAGAGAGAGAGGGAGAGGGAGAGAGGGAATGATGAATAGAACAACAGACAAAACTGTATGTGTACACAAAATTATATAGAGCGATACAACAGAGCGTCAGATAGGACAGAGAAACAGACAAATAGACAGACTGACAAACAGAGAATGACAGAAGGACAAAGACGAAATGGTTGACAGACAGATGAACCACAGAATGATCGACAGAACGATAGATGGAAGGATAGAACAATAGATAGATGGACGGATAGAACAATAGATAGATGGACAGATAGAACAATAGACAGATGGACAGATAGAACAATAGACAGATGGACAGACAGATAGATAGATAGATGGACAGATGGAATGATATACAGACAGACGGATGGACGGACCACAGAACAGGTAAGAATGAACAAACAAACTATAGATAGAATGAACGATAGAATGAACGAACGATAGCTAGATACACACACAAAAAAACAGATAGATGGGTAGATTGATGAGCCACAGAACGATAGATAGAATGAACGAACAAACGATAGAACGAATGAACGAATAAACAACAAAATGAACAACAGAACTAACAATAGAATGAACGATAGAACAAGCAAACGTTAGCTAGATTCACAGACAGAAAAAACAGATTGATAGATGGGTAGATAGATGAACCACAGAACGAACAACAGAATGAACAAACAATAGAACAAATGAACAATGAAACAAACGAACAACAGACAGAATGAATGAAAAAAAACGAACGTTAGAATGAACGATAGAATGAACGATAGAATGACAGACAATAGATAGAACAACAGAACGATAGATAGAACAATAGATAGAACAAACGATATAGAACGACAGACACAGACAGAGACTGACAGATTAGTTCATTCTCTCTATAGACTATTTGTTCGTCCATCTATCCATCCATCCATCCATCTAGATAGAACAATACATAGAATAATAGACAGAGAGAGAGAGAGAGAGAGAGATACATAGATACACAGGCAGATAAACAGATAGATAGGTAGATAGATGAACCACAGAATGGAAGATAGAATGAACGAACGATAGAACTGACGACAGAACAATAGAACAAACAAACAATACAATGAAAGAACGAACTACAAAATGAGCGACAAAACAACAGAACGAACAAACTACAGATGAAATAAATGATATATAGACATACAGACAGACCACAGCATGGTAGAATGAATGGTCAATAGAACGAATGAACTATGAACAAATTAATGAATGAATGAGACAGACAGACAGACAGACAGACGCATAATAGATGGGCAGAGTGATACACTGACAGACAGACAGATAGATGGATGAATCACAGAACGATAGACAGAACAAACGAGCGATAGATAGAATGAACGAATGCTATAAACAGAATGATAGACAGAATGCTACAACTTTAGAACGCATGAACGATAGATGAATTAAATGAACATTAAATGAACAAACAACAGATAATAGATGGAACAACAGCTCAAACAACAGAGACAAAAGGCAAAACTAGCTAGATAGAGCGATAGAACTATAAAATGAACAAACGTTAGAACAAATGAACAAATGAAAGAACAAACAGCAGCATGAGAGACAAGAGACAACAATAGACTAATAGAGGAATGCGGTTGGGATGGATGGAAAGAAATGCGGTTGTAGAGATACAGAAAGACAGACAGACGCGGGTGAACGAGAGACAGACGGATAGATGAACACGAGAAGTGTGTTATGAATAATTGAGCAGAAACAGAGGTTGGGTTTTTAGATATAAATGTAAAAGTGGTGTTAGCAGAAGCCCGTCTCACTCTCCCTGTATTTTTAATAGGCGCTCTTTAAATATTCAGAGCTGCGGGGGGGGGTGAGGGAGGAGTGCAGGTTAAAGAACCTGAAAATGGACAAAATGAATGAATGTCTGCAGGGAATCTCTCAAGGACTGCATTAAGAGCCAAAGCCGCTCTGATTAGAACCCAGACAAATGGAGGAGTCGTAATATCCAGGAAGAATAATTTAGAGAGAGAGAGAGAGAGAGAGAGAGAGAGAAAGAGAGAGAGACAGAGGAAAGGTGACATATTAAAGAGCAGAAATGAAAGGAGAACAAGCTACCGGGTGAAGGAGAAATGATGAATGTTAGTGGCGGAAATGCGCGGATGAAATTGGGAAAAGGAAAACGAGAGAAAGAGGTCATGGAAATGAGACGAGGGGGGAACAACAACACGCATTTCCATGCAACAACAGAAGCATGGTGAAAAATTAAACGTGCCTGCAGGAAAAAAACAGGACTCGGGGACTCGCACACAAACACGAAGTAGGACTCCAGGAATTAACACGCACCCTTGTGCTTTAAAGGTCGTAAATTAAGGTCAGTTTGAAACGTACGACGCTTTAAATACCACGACTGTTAAAATGTCACTTCATCAAGGCTCGCTAACAAAGAACGCTTCTTCACGCACGAATTGTTCAAAAATCCTGCAAATCGGACTGAACCGCATGCTCAACTGAACACTGAGCGTTTCATAAAACTTCATAAAACAAACCCAGTCAGAGTGCTGATGTAAAATTTAATCAGAATAAATTGGAAAAGTTTCTTTAGGTGAAAAGAGCTGAACGCGAGTTCCTACGAAACGCTGTTTGAATTAGAGTCGACCGCACAAACCTACTTTCCAAGGGTCTGACATCTTCAATTCGGCGAGAGTTTTGTTCCGAGGTTCAGAGTGCGTAATTATTTTTTGTCTGTTTGGGCCTGAAGCAAGAGTCAGACACCATAATCAGCGATTAAAACGGAAAAATAATATGAAAATTCTGAGAGAGAGAGAGAGAGAGAGAGAGAGAGAGAGAGAGAGAGAGCAGCAGCACGCTGCTATCAGCTTTAGGCGCAGGGCTTTAATTTCTTTGAAAATGCAAATTAGTTTCACTGCGTGTGCGCAAGCCTGCGCCCTCCGTGTGCACGTGTGTGTATAAAGTACAGTATAACTCTCCAACTTTGATGATTTTTGATAATATGAAGCACAAAATCTCTGATAATCTTGCAGCGTGTCATCTCGCTCAGCTTAATTTAATTGCACAAGCGTAAACGGTCCCAGATCCCCGGTTTTCTGCGGCGATAAGAGCGCGCGTGTGAGTTCTGATATCTTGTCATCTGTATCTTTGAAGACGCATCTCTCTGTGGTTTCTCCCAGTTATTAGAAGCATCAAACGCTCGCGACATAAAATGCGCCACTGTGAGCTTAACGCCCGCGGGGATATGTGGTTAATGCCATAAAAAAAAATAAAATAAAAAAAATCGAATTAAAAACAATCTCGCTCTTCAATCAACGCTGCATGTTTGTGTGCATTTCTCAACATCTCGCTCTCTCGCCTGCTAGAGGAGGAAAATGCGACCATGTGATGCTTTAATATTTAAGATGTCAAATAAATGCCAAGACATGAACATTTCCA
This sequence comes from Labeo calbasu, assembly GCA_019740295.1. NCBI lineage: Eukaryota > Metazoa > Chordata > Actinopteri > Cypriniformes > Cyprinidae > Labeo > Labeo calbasu. Next base: position 3,714 of record JAHKKF010484703.1, on the reverse strand, counting down.
TTGCGCGCCACAATGGGTCATATTTAGATAGCGTCAAATAACTATTAAAAATTGTTTCTTTAATAGAAATAAAGCTGAAATAAAACAAAAAATATAACTAATGAAAATGAGAAATGTTGCTCTGGCAAACAGCTTAAAATAACTTGAAGTATTAAAGTTACTAAAACTACAACTGAAATAAAACTAAACGTAAATAGACAAAAATGACAAAAGACAAGAAAATTACAAAAAATTTTAATTAAACTGAAAAACTGAAAAAGTTGAAAAATAAGTTAATGTATTTTTAAATTAATAAATTATTAGTAAGTTACTAAAACTGAACTAAAACTACAGCTAAATAGAATAGAAAAAAAAAAAATCAAACAAAAAGAGACAAAGCACAAAACTAAATTGCTAAAATAGAAATAGGCTGAATTATTAAAATAACTACAGTTTAAAAAAAAACTATAGCTAAATAGAAATATATAAAAAAAACATCTAATAAAATAAATTAAAATTTAAACAAATTAAAATGAAAACTAAAATTATTGAAATAAAAGCTAATTGAAAAATAAATTGAAGTGCTAAAATTACTAAAACTGAAATAAAAGTAAAGCTAAATAGAAATATTAAAAAACGAATAAAAATGGCAAATGCACATAAGTAAATTACTAAAACTAAAATTAAAACAAAAACTAAAAATATACAAACAAAAGCTAATTCAAAAATAAGCTGAAGCAACAAAAATTAAAACTAAAACTGAAATAAAACTAAAATAGAAATGTTCGGAAATACAAGCTAACTGAAAAAATAAGTACTAAAGTGACTGAAAATAAAGCTAAATAGAAATATATATATATATAAAATCTAATAAAAATAAACTAAACATTTCTAAAACTGAAATTGTACAAATAAAAGCTAACTGAAAAATAAGTTGAAGTGCTAAAATGATTAAAACTAAAACTAAAATAAAACAGGCTAAATGGAAATATTTTTTAAAAATACACATAGCTAAATTTTTAAAACTTAAAATTACTAAAACTAAAATTAAAAGAAAAACAAAGTACAAAAAATACTAATGCAAAAGCTGAAGCAACAAAATTACTAAAACTGAAATAAAACTACAAATAATAAATTTAATAAAAATAAGTACATAAAATTACTAAAAATAAAACTAAATGCTAAATATAAAAATAAAAAAAACGATAAAAATAAACAACATTTCTAAAATTAAAATAAAAAAAATAAAACTGAAATAAAACTTAAACTAAACAGAAATATAAAAAAAAATAATAAAATGTAAAATACAGAAAATGACCCGATAAATGGAGACCTCTGTATCTCTTCAGGCCAGACAGTACGAAACCACCTAGCAACACCTTAACTGTGGGGATGCACGGTTTAAAAAACTGAATTAAAAACAACCCCAGTCTTCAATCAACGCTGCATGTTTGCGTGCATTTCTCAACATCTTGCTCTGTCTCGCCTGCGGAGAAGGAAAATGCAACCATGCGACGCTTTAATATTTGAACTGTCAAATAAACGCCAAGACATGAACATTTCTCCCCTTTGTGCGACACGCTGGGTCATATTCAAATAACGCCATATGCTCGAGTGCATATGGCAAGAGACGCAAACACGCGGCCCGTCGCTCGCTGCTGCTTCTGTAGGTAGGTCGCATGCGGAGCGCGTGATTTATCTGTTTTCACAGTTCCTTGCCTATTTACCAGCGCTTCTCCAAATCCCCATTAGAAATCTGCTTCTCTCTCAGCATCCTCCTAAAAGGGGATAAGAATTTGAATTCACAAAAGAACACACTTCCTCTCTCTCTCCGGAGCTCGTTTAAAAAGTGGCTAATCTTCCAAAGATAAAGCGCAGATTAAAGCACGCTAAAACGTATCTGCGACTGCAGCGAACGTGCTGCTTTTGAATGCAAACGAATGCTGGAACGGAGAAACGGCGGCCGCACAAAGGCGCAGACGGCTTGCTCGATAATCTGCTGCGTTTGGCAGAGTCGGTGAGGCCAATGAACAGATGTGTTTGAGCGTGATAAAGGAGGTTTGAATGCGCAAACCGGCGCGTTACGCAAGCCGATGCGACAAGAGGGTCAGAAACGGGCCGCAAACAGGCTTAGAAGGACCAAACCTCACCTTTCAGAAAAGAGACGTGCACCTTAACGCATTAAACCGAGCCGCGTGCGCAAAAACGCTGTTTCTAGAAAGCATTAAACCTACATGCACATAATGCCTCCATCGTATAAACACATTACGGGGCTCATCTTTAAAAGAACAGCAAACAGCTTCAAAAACAAGAGCAGATGCACACAGAATACTAAAGTGAAAAGAACAACACAAGTGGACTGTGGCTATCTAGAGGAGAAGAACATCCCGGCGCTCGCGTTAGTGGCCCGTGCATTAACCTCAACCGGAATGAAAGCCAGATTATGCATCTGCTCGAATTTTCTTCACGCTGCAAAAACACACACACAAAAAAGTCTCATTCATCCACACATATTCATCCATCAGAACCGAGCTGCATGCATTACTCTGAGACATATCATTCGTGCTGTTTGCCAAGTCAGCCATCGTTTGATGGGTTGTTTGAACAAGCTCCTCACATTAAGTATTCAGATTTGGTGTATAACTCTAGTTTTGTGCTATAGACATGGATGACACCTCCAACTACGTCTTCTTTAAAATAAAGCTGAAACTAGATAAAATATAAATATAACCTGAAAAACGAATATTAGAACTTAAAATATTAATATTAAAATTATATTAAATATTAAAATTCAAACTGAAATAATTAAAGTTAAATAGAAATCTTTAGTTGAAGTTGTAAAATTACAAAAATTGAAATAAAACTAAAAAGAAACATGAAAAAAATAAAATAGTAAAACTAAATAACTAAAACTCAAGCTAAAATTAAAATGAAAACTGAAAACACAAACAAAAGCTAATTCAAAAATAAGCTGAAGTAGTAAAATTGAATTGAAATTGAAAATAAAACTAAAGCTAAATATAAATATTGGGAAAAAAAACAAACAAAAAAGTACATAATATTACTAAAAATCAAACTAAAATTTAAATGAAAACGGAAAACACAAATAAAAGCTATGTCAAAAATAAGTTGAAGTAGTAAAATTACAAAAATTTAAATAAAACTAAAGCTAAAAAGAAACATTAAAAAACAAATAAAATGGTAAAACTACATAATATTACTAAAACTCAAGCTAAAATTAAAATGAAAACTGAAATCACAAATAAAGCTAAAAAAGCTGAGGTAGTAAAATAATAAAAATTGAAATAAAACTAAAGCTAAAAAGAAACATTAAAAAAAGAAATAAAATAGTAAAACTACATAACATTACTAAAACAAGCTAAAATTAAAATGAAAACTGAAATCACAAATAAAGCTAAAAAAGCTGAAGTAGTAAAATTATAAAAATTGAAATAAAACTAAAGCTAAAAAGAAACATTAAAAACAAATAAAATAGTAAAACTATGTTACTAAAACTCAAGCTAAAATTAAAATGAAAACTGAAAATACAAATAAAAGCTAATTCAAAAATAAGTAAAATTACTAAAATTGAAATAAAACTAAAGCTAAAATGTAAATATTGGAAAAAAAGCATAAAAAGTACATATTACTGAAACTCAAACTAAAATTAAAATGAAAACTGAAAACAAATAAAAGCTATGTCAAAAATAAGTTGAAGTAGTAAAATTACAAAAA
>JAHKKF010484694.1:0-22563 GCA_019740295.1 Labeo calbasu | reverse complement strand
TTTGGCCTTCTTTGCACATTCTCTTTGTAAATTATCAGGAAATTTTCATTCTTTCATGACAGAATTCATTCATTTTTGGGTGAACTATCTCTTCAGAGTTTCAGAGTTTAATCTCAGACTGAACCCTGCTTTATTTCTGTTCATATATCCTTTGATACACAATTACCTCAAAGCATAGATGTAGTGGTCCGTGTCCAACTGGAGATCTTTGATGGAGCCCTAAGGCAATAGATATATATAAATAAAAAAACACACACTCTCTCAAGGACTTTATTCCAACATAAATTAATAAACTGAATTTGAGTTTTTCTTTAACAGGAGCTATACCTATGACTTATATTATACGAGAGGGTTTCATGGTGAACGTGGTTTGGATTCAATGTCAGATTGTCCCTAATCAAAATTACAATTACCTACTCTGAGTCAGATCTGTCAGCACTTGTGATGGTTAAAACTGGCCTCTTTGGTTTTTCTCCAGGCTTTTTAATTGCACTCTCTCCTTATTTGACCCCTCATCTTCCTCTCTAGGATCTTTCCATTTGCATTCTACAATATGTTGCCAAAGCCGAGATGCTATTTTTGCTTGCTTTCAGAAAGAATAAATAAATATAATAGTGAACAGAAAATGCAAATAGAGAAGTTCATATTCCAAGTTTGTCTAGAATACAGCTGAATGATTGTGTGTGTGGGTGTACATATACATATACATATATATATATATATATATATATATATATACATATATACATATATACATATATATATATATTAGGGGCATTTCTTACAAGGAGGCAGACACCAGCAGGTAAAGTTACACGTCTCTCTCGCCTCCCCTGAGCCCATTGAGTTTTAACAGATCCCCCAAAATGTGCAGTGGTGGGGGTAATTGAGAATGAATGGAGGAAAGTCATGTGAGAGGAGGCAACGCCTCTATCACTAAATGATTTATTATGACTGGTTATGATCGGCTATGATTGGTTCATACAATAAATGCACTTCTTGTGTTTGTGCATGTTCTGTGTTTGTGAAACAGTCTGAATGAACAATATAATGGCGCAAACGGAAAGACTAATTAAAAAAAAGTAAGTAAAAACTCGCAAATTTATATATCACCAATTTGAAGTCAAAATCAAACTTCAGATGGCCTGAAAACATAATTAGCTTATTGAGATCTGATAACAGATGATCCAAAAATAAGTTTATTATGAAAAAGTACAGCTGAAGATTAGTTCATAAATAAAATATATTGTATAAATTGTTACTGCCTTGAGTTATTATTTTGGAATAAATGTAAAATGTTTAAAAAATAGAAAAAAATGGTTTTAATAAATAGAATAGCATATTAATTACATTGTTAATGTAAAAATACAATATACATTTTTATTCTGGTAGTGTAAGTAATGTTTTTTAACCAAGAAATGTGAGTGGGACATAAATTTACATTTAATGAAAAAAATATGAGGACTTATATATATGCATATATTTCTGTTGTTAGTTCACAGGCAGAATTGAGATGTTTTTACATAATGAATAGTAAGCTTTTTTTGCCTTTAGATCAAAAGTTTTTTTTTTAAGATCATAAGAAACAAATTCAGTTAAGTGTGTCCAGATTTGACAGGGGCTCAAAAGCATTTTGAGTAAGCTGAAAAACATAATAATGTGATATTATGTTAATAAGAAAGCTAGACAATAACATCTGTGTAGCTCTTTAATTTTAAAAGTAGACAGCGAGTCTTTAGAGACAGGAAGCGTCTTTGTTTAATTGCTTGTTCGCTGTCAGAGTTCTTCTGTTCTGTTGTACAGCAAACACTTGTGGCTTCATTGTAATATGGTGCTGGGTCCAGCTTTATCTTTATATGTTTGATCTCTGCGCTCCAAGCGTCTTACAACCATGATTAAATCTCAGCGCAGATTAAGATGCACACTGCGACGATAACTGTAAATTATTATTTTACTTCCCAGTTATTAAAACCCAGCTGTGCAGCCCATGTATTACTCAGGGATTCAGTGTGTTTTTTGATTAGAGTCTGGTGAGTGATGGATGACTTCGGCGCTGATGAGGTCTATTACTTTCACATGACTTTGTATCTCCCCGTGGTCACTTGCTGGGTGGTAAAGTTGTTCTGATATATATCTCTGTTTTTATGAGTATGGACACAGGCGAATGGAACCCAGCCAAAGTGCCCGAGACGAATCAGAAATAAATCCAGCAGTTTCATTCAGAGCTGGATGACAGTAAAAAGCCCTCATTTTCTCTCTCTCTTATTTTTTTCTCACCTAGTTTTTCCAGAGAATCCTCTCTTGCATTTCCTTGACCTTTTGTTGTTAATTTCTGTTTCTCCTGTTGATTGTAGACATTGGGATTATTGGTGTGTGTACTCACAGGTCCTTGTCCCTGCTGAGCTTAACATTAGTCTAGCATCTTCAAACTCATGTATTATACCTTCCCACGCAAACTTGAGATAATCCTATAATCCCCGTTCATTGAATACACTCACCTCATCACATTTACTAGTAGATGCCCACACCTGTTCGCTTGTATCTTTTGTGTCTCTTACTGAGTCACTTTAAATGGCTGGAAGATGTATATTTCTTACGTAATTGCATTTTTTCTTGTATATTTTATATTGTGTCAATCACAGCGTCGTAAGTGAAATGAGCCTTTCTCTGTCTCTAGGTGAAACTGTGCCTGTCATAAAAATATATAATGACTGTTGACTATTTTTTTATTTTGGGCACTTAAAACGAGGAAATTTCCACATATGTGCCGCCACATGGAGGTCTGTGGAAAAAGAAAGAAAAAACGTCTGCCGCTTGACTAATTTTAATTTTGGGCCCTGGCAGTTAATGTGAGCATATAGTGATCCATTAATAATTCTTCAGAGTGCACAACTACAGTCTGGACCATCTATATGGACGTAATGTAAATTGGTTTTAACAAGTATTTCTACTAAGGTCTGGGTTGAGCAGAAACAATGAAGTGATAATTAAGTTACATTACCACTGAAATACTGGTACTACAAGACCACTAAAAGGCACGCATTAAAAAAAAAAAAGACTATATTGTTTGTCTTTAAATTTAAATCAGTTATGTTGTAAAGTTACTATACACGTTTTTTGTCATTTTGACACACTTTAGCATTTGTTGCATTCAGGTCCAGTCAATAATGTTGAAAAGTAATAATATTGTGGAAGATTACTTTTTTTTGGGGGTGTTTTCAGAGTTTTTGATGAAAACATTCCAGGATTTTTCTCAATATAGTGGACTTAAATGGGAGCCAATGGGTTGAAGGTTCAAATTGCAGTTTTAATGCAGCTTCAAAGGACCCTACACGATCCCAGCCGAGGAATGAGGATCTTATTTAGCGAAACGATTGGTCATTAGAAAAAAAAATTATATACGTTTTAACCACAAATGCTCATCTTGCAGTAGCTTGCCTTTACGCATTACGTAGTCATGTTGGAAAAGTCATGCGTGACATAGGCGGACGCAGTGTTTACAAAGCAAACAAGCAAAGAAAGTCAAATGCCCTTTACAAAAAAATGTCAGGTACACAGACGAAGAACTAACCACAAGTGACCTTTCCAACGAATATGTACATATGCGCATCGCAGAGCTAGTGCGAGATGAGCATTTGTGGTTAAAAAGTATATAAATGTTTATTTTTTTAGAAAATGATTGACAGTTTTACTAGATAAGACCCTCATTCCTTAGGTAGCATCATGTAGAGCCCTCTATAGCTGCATTGAAACTGCAATTTGGATCTTCAGCCCACTGATCCCCATTAAAGTGCACAACATGGAGAAAAATCCTGGAATGTTTTTCTCAAAAACCTTAATTGTTTTTCAACTGAAGAAGGAAAGACATGAACATTTCGGATGACACGGGGGTGAGTAAATTCTCAAGGAATTTTTATTCTGAAAGTGAACTAAACCTTTGGCAAAAAGTGTCTAAAAACATAATGGTGCAAATATATACAGAAAATGCATAAATAAATTAATAATGTCTCTTCATTTAAATTCAAGTGTTGTGATAAGTGGATAAAATAGCAATGAATCATGAGAAGCACTTCAAATAATTTTGAAATGTAGCCCTCTCTAAAAGCTAGGGAGAGATGAAAATTACAATTCATCATCAGCGCTTGAATTTCACCTTCGATTAATTGCGTCCTCGTATGGCACCGTCTTAAAAAAAATACACCTCGGCGTTGGCCCCGCCACCCAACCTACTGATGTGGAGTCACTGAGGAACAGAAGAAAAGGTGAAATAAATATGTTCTACCTAATCCAAATAAATGTAAATAACATTCAAGCATAAGTTTTTGTTCCTTTTCCACTTCATTTCCTCTGAAGGGAAATGATGAATATTAAATGTGTTTACTTTGTCTCTCCTCTGTTAGGAAGAGCCCGGCCGTAATGACACTGCCCAGATTGGGTGGCATTATTAATTCCACACACAAAAGCAATCCATCAATGTTCTTCCAATCTCTCGAAGCCGCGATCCGGAGAGTGTTAATTGTGAAACACGCAGGGGAAGGACGGGAAATGGATTCAACAATGCTGGATTGGTTTTGACACAGTACGTTTTTATTCCTCGGATCACTAGGGGGAATGATACAGTTGTTAATGATCCAATTAATCATCGTCTAATGATCGCAAACTGATGGAATGCAGCATTTGAATGTGAAATGAACGTTTATCGGATTATAATAACAACCAGCTGTTAATGCTTTCGTCAGGTTAGTTCAGCAGGTATGTACTTGTTGTGAAATAGGTCTTAAGGTTTACCCAAAAATGTAGTTTCTGTCATTATTTACTCACCCTCATTGATTTCATATAACAACAGCTGATAGTGACCAAGTTGCTCAAGTTTCAAACAGTGTTGCACTGCATTTCAACAGCTTCACAGAGATGGTCACTATGAACTACTGTTGTAAGTAAGTGAAGATTCTTCAGAAACCTTCTGAAAAAACAATAACAACAACAACAACATGGGTTTTGAGAAACATGAGTAAAGATATCTTTAAATCATAAGTAAAAACTTGAGGAACAATGCTTTAAAAGAATGTTCTTCGTGGCTGGAGTGTCTCAAAGCTTTCTTTCAGGATGATTGTTCTCTGAATTTCCAAACTTTTTTTTATCCTGAACAAATCGATAGAATCTCATCAGGTAGGCTTCAAACATCTGTGCCTAAGCAGAAATGTACAAGGCATGCTCTGGCATACAGATAAATTGATTAACCAGAATAGAAGCTTTTGAAGCTTTCCAGAAGCTGCGTAGGCCAAGACATGCCAACACTTGAAAAGCCAAAGTGCATTTTCTCCCCCAGATATTTAACTGTGAGACTCAACAGTGAGAAATTGCAACTGTAACACTGTGCAACTACTAGATCATTGCACCATCAACTGCATAAAAATCATAATCACCTGTTACACAAAGCATATTAGTAGACTGGGAATTTGTCAGGGTTGTGCACCATTCAGAACTAAATTAAGAGTGCCTTGGGCATCTATTACGCAAAATTCACTTTTACATGTTGTTTGAACATAAATGTGTGTTGGCAGTGCGTGTACACAGCCACCCTATAGTGATATAAGATTTTTTAACCCCCATAAATTATAAGCAGTGTCTCAAAACAAGCTGTTCACGGAATCCGTAAAATGTGGATCATTAAAGCTATAGACATTATTTAGTCCAGTCCCGTGAGTGATTTTCTGCTTTTATTTTATTGTATGGGCCTTATTGACAGCATAGACAGCAGTATAGGTACTGCATATTACGCTCCTGTCACCTAATACACAGATATAATAAAAACATGCAATTTCTTTCCCAGCTGTTTACCTTCACAAACATAACCGACTGTGTTTTTGTAACTTATTTGTGTTTTTAACATAAACTTCTGTGTATTTGAGTTTAAGCGCAATAAAACATACTCACGCAGGCAACACTCTTACTTTTCTTTTTAAGAGCACGTTCAGGAGCATCTTCTCCTTTGGAGTGGACTTTGAGATTTGTAACTTTGTAGATCTTTTTATGCCCAAACATACACACCACACACCCCCTTTAAAAATGATATAATTTTAAGCTTTTTAAAATTTCTAATTAAAACAACAAATTAAGAACAAGTAGAATAAGAAGATGTTGCCACAATTAATTTGTACTGCAGAGGTGGCATAGAAGAACACAAAAGTGGCTTGTACGTGTATTTTTATATGTTTAATGAGGCTCAGAGGTGGCATGAGTGCAGTCAAATTCATAAATTAATTTTGGGATTAATGTTTTAAATATAAAATTTTGAATACAGAAATATTAAACGATTTAAATAATTGAAAAGATACTTTAAAAATGAAACTAAATCTGCCAGTCACTGCAAGTCACTGATTTAATTACTGAATCATAACATTCATTTGATTCATTCGAACGGCTGATTCATTGCTCAGAGAACCGTATATCAGAAGTTTAAACTGATATGGCTTTAAAACACATGATTTCAGTGCAGTAGACATGATAATCAAAACCAAACAGATGGTTTTGTTGGCAGAGTATCTGAGGTACGAGCTGAAAAGGCACAGCCCTATTCAGGAAAAGGGGGCGGGGCGCAGCAGCTCATTTGCATTTAAAGAGACGTGCATGAAAACAGCATGTTCCTGTTTCCAGTCAAAATAAGCATTTTCAAAATTGTATAATAAATGATCTGTGGGGTATTTTGAGCTGAAACTTTACAGACACATTCTGGGGACGCCTGAGACTTATTATTACATCTTGTAAAAAGGGGCATAATAGGTGCCCTTCAAAATTCCAATTTAATTCCTAAATAAATTAATGTAACTGTTTTTTAAAAAGAAGAGCAAAGTTTATTGAGACAAACTTTGTTTTAAAAGTTTTGGTAGACAGATATATTTTATTCAGTTTGTTCATATTCACATAATCTGGCTCTGAAGAACTTTAATTTGATGTACATTGGGTCAGTCATTGTCATCTTCCTCTTCTTTACCTATGTTTTATAGTTATTATCCTTATTATTTATACCTGATATGACTTAGATGCCATAAACGGTGGTTATTAACAGAACATTTAATCAGGATCTGGGACGAGCAGTTCAAACCATTATTCTAATTGACTGCCATTTAGACATAATATATCACACTGTATATGTTTACCTTTGACATTCTTTTAATGTACTTAAGCGTGCTATAACACCATTTCCTGCTTGAGAAAATAGTCATTGTATGAATATTAATGCAGTATCTCTCTAGGCAGCTCATTTAAAATGAATGAACGCAAGCCTTGGGCAGAGATGGGCCTGTACAAACACCAGGAGCTCATTAAAACTCGATTGTTTTGTAATGTGCACCTGTCTAAAAGAGTAAAGAGGTGCAGATGTGGAGATGGACCGATCTGAGATCAGAGGTTACTGGCGTAATGTTCTTTAGATTTGAATAATTTACCATGAACCACTTCAGCAGTGAATGCCCTTTCCATTAGGCTGATTTTGTGGAAATTGAATGAAACCTAGTTGAATGAATACAGTCACTTACCTAGAAAATGGACAAATGGTACTTGAACTAGTTATGGTACTGGTAGATGAACTAGTTATACAGATATTTGCATTCGTGTTTGAATTACAAGGCTTGTTGTTGGATGTAGGGTTGCCAAATCTGAATTTTTTTCCATGGACTTGGGCTGATTTTAAACTGTCGCAACGGGTTGATTTTCTCCCCTTGGGTTAAAAGTTTGCATAAATTACATTTGACTGAAATGCTTGTATTGAAACATTTTGCATGGCCACTGTGGTAGCAAGCTTTTTAGCTGTGTTTATGATCAATCTGCATAACAGTGACTGTAAAATATGTAGTTTGAGTATGGAAATGGCATATTTGGACTTTTTATATGTTATAGCATAACATTATCCAAGTGTCTGTTCTCCCACACTTATTTACACTAAATCAACATGTCATTTTTCTAGCCAAGAGTCAGGATGCAGCTCAGAGTTACTCATGCAGAGAGACAAAAAATACTTTTATACATCTTGTTCCATGTCGAATGAGTAACAGCCAGCAGAGCAAAGGATGAGCTCATCTATGTGTCTTTCTGTAGCCTGCGCTTGACAGATACGCACATGCAAAAGATATTTTTAAATCGAAACATCACTCCTACATCCAACACGTTCCCTGTCAAATTAAATTCCACTGGCATATTCCATATATTTTTACATTCTTGTATCGTTTTTAAAATCTTGCTGTAGTTTTTCAAATTCATGTGTTATTCCTTTTCAGCTGAAAATTCTGCTCTGGCAGCGAGTGGAGTCTGCGAGTTACCATGGTAACCTATGTTTTATCAGCAGGGTAGTGTGTTGAGTCGTCAAACAGAGCCGCCCACATGGGTCTACGAGTCTGGAGATCATTGCTGTGTTATAGTCCTGTGAGTGAACCGCCATATCCCATGATTCTCTGTACACAGCACTAATGCTGAATTAGATTTGCTTCATTCACACTGCATCCAATTCTGAGGGGGTTTTCACATCCTGCCTGTACTGTTATTTTCAGTAATTAATTAAACAGACTTGTTTGTGCAGACTGTGTTGTCAATATTAGGTATATCTACATTGGTTGCCATAGTAATGACTTAAAGGGATAGCTCCCCAAAAATTCACTATTTTACTTACCCTCATATTGTTCCAAACCTGTATGTTTTTTTTTTCATCTGCAGAGCACAAAATAAAGTTCAAATTTAGTCTGGACCCTAACTTTTTTCCAAAATATCTTGTTTTGTGTTCTAAAATAAGTCCTACAGGTTTAGAACAACATGAGTAGAGGGTAAAGGAATTGTTATTTTGGGGTAAATTTTTACATATTAAAGGGATAGTTCAACCAAAAATGAAAATTCTGTATTTAATTACTCACCTTCATGTCATTCCAAACCCATAAGTTCATCTTCGGAACACAAATTAAGATATTAAGGTACTCTCGTGAACATACATCAAGACTGACACGGAGGAGAAAAAATTGTTGAATAAAGTCTTTCTTTTTTCTTTGAACACAAGAAGTATTCTCGTAGCTTTTTAACATTACGGTTAAACCACTGATGTCATACGGACTATTTTAACAATGTCCCTACTACCTTTCTGGGCCTTGAACGTGTCAGTTGTGTTGCTGTCTATGCAATGTCAGAAAGCTCTCGGATTTCATCAAAAATATCTTCATTTGTGTTCTGAAGATCAACTAAGCTCTGATGTGTTTGGAATAAGGTTGGGTACCAAACTCAGTACTTTTAAGGGTACCGACCGAATTGCGTCGGGACTACCGAGTACCAATTCACATTAAATCAATCTGTGCCCAATTTCGGTACCTGAGAACGCATCTGGGCGCATACATTACAGAGAAAAAGAGCGAGATTTTATGTGAGAAAAACTACGATATCATACTGTATACACACAGAAACTTCACAGCAACCTGTCAACATAAAAGTACAGTTTAACATGTTTCAGAAATATATTACTCTTGTATTACTTTTGTACAGTATAATGTGTTCCATTTTCTGTTAAATTTAAATAAAAACATTACATAGTAAAAATAAATATTACAACCAGATTAACCACTTTGTAGAAAAAAAATACAATTAGTATTACAACTTTTTAAAAGAAATATTCACACAATTTTTCTTCCATGTATTAATTTTAACAGTAAACCTGTTTAATTTTTAATTTTTTTTATTGTTTTTTATTAATGTTTAATGCCTTCATTTGATTATTACAAAATTAAAACACACAAGTATTTATGAAAAAAAAAAAAAGATTGTAGGGCCCTATTGTTTGAAATATTCAAATAGATATGGACTTATTTTTCACTCAAATAAATGTTTTTGTTATTACACAGAGAGTAAAGTACGGAAAAAAGGTACCGTTGGGTACCGGCACCAAAGTCATGTACTGATACCAGTACCGTACCGGTAAAAAACGTGAACGGTACCCAACCCTAGTTTGGAATTAATGACAGTATTTTCATTTTTGGCTGAACTACCCCTTTAAGTATCACACTAGCTGTTATTGAGCCTAATTTTCATTCATGACATCAGACTGTGATGATGCAATCATGAGGTACATCAGAAATCAGACCATCATTGTACCTTTACATATTCATGAATCTGTTGTGTCCAACCCGTTGTTCATTTGATCATTCATCCAATTAATAATAATGAATGCCACGTGTGAAAGCAAATGAGTGAATATAGTCACAACCTTAGCTGTCATAACTGCACATCGTGGATGGCATTACAGAAATCCAGTCTGGTCATTCAGGCTTTCCAGCATTTCCAAAAATGCGATATTAATCTGATTTTAAACCACATATGGAGGTTTGGATTGAGTTTGTAAAAATCTGGTTTGCTTTTTTCTGTTGAGGCTACAAGCAACTAAGTGGATTTTAGAAAATTGGATTGTTTGGGGCCTGCCTGAAAAAATCCTCCATCTCTTGTCAAACCAAAGTAAAATGTCATACTGTGATCACTTTCTCACGCTCATGTCATTTCAAACCCATGTAAATTTCTTTCTTTGGTGGAACCCTAAAAGTATATTTATGGAGACTGTACTAGTTGCTATTTTCCATGGAAATACAATAAATAAGAACCGAAGCACTTGTGACCCTGTAAAACAGTATGGAGAATGGAAGGAAGAACTGAAGCTTAAGCTTCAAAAAAGACAAAAGAACCATAAACTATCATAAAAGTGGTCCGTATTAGTATGTATCTTATAGATATCTTCTGAAGCATATGATATGAAGCACAGTATCGAAGTTCACCGTACTTTACCAAGGTCCAAACAACTCAAGATTTCTGGCCTTGCTATTGAGACCTAGTAGTCACTAGGTATTTTGTTTTTCCTTTAGACATTTATGCTCAGTAAATCTTGACAAATACATACAGAGGTATATAATGCAAAAGGTACTTCAAGGGCATATATTCTTCAGTACATGTCTCCTTGAAAAGAGTTTGCTTTAATATAATGTTTTACAGCCTGATGTTCTCTGCATCTCTTCGGTGACAGTGCACAGTATTTCTGAAAATAAAGCCGAGGATCTAATCAGCACTGCTCTGCAGGAAAACACGACCAGAAACGGGTTTTGAAAAGCTCGAAATACTTCTTGGAAGAGGTGCAAGACTATGAAGGGAATGATCATTATTCAGTTTTAGTGAGGAAGGTCTATGTAATTTGTTTGATATTGTGACTCAGTTTTCTTTTTTTTCCTAGAGTCAGCTGAAGTTGTCCCCATACAGATCGCCATCAATTCAACAACATACAACATCGTTTGCCCATGACGTGTCAAGGATTCATGCATCATGCAACAGCAGTCTGTTGAGGTAAACGTTTGGTTCAAAATACTCAGAAGTCCCTTGAGCGACGTGTTAAAATCATGAAACTGTGACAGAAAAATATGGCTTGTGGCAGGTCAGTGACCCTGAGCTCAAGATTTGACAGGAAACGACTCGGTGCCCTTGTCACAGTGAAGACAGCCGATGACTTTAGGAGTCTGTGACGCTTTTTGAAGATAACTACCCGATGAGAACTTGATGTTTGGACAGGAACTAGATTTTAGGCAGCGCTTTTTTTATTGCGACTGGCAATGATTCATGCCCATTGATATGGGATTTAATGACTCTGTGCTGCCAAGTGAGTCAAAAAGCACTTTAACTAGTATTATGGATTAAAAGGTATGAATTGTAATGCAGTACATCTGACTTTTTAGATTTCATTACCATTTCTCTTTCCTACACAGGAACAGAGAGCAGTTTATATGAGTTATCCCACCTCTTTGATGCTGTGCTCACACAATTTAAAATTCCTTTGGATGTCGAATCTAATAACAGCGTCCTTTAGAGTGGCATAATTTCTTTTTACTGCCCTGGTTACCTGCCACCCATCCGATAATGGCATCAGAAAGAAAAAAATGCGCAAGGAAATGTATTGATGGCTTTTAGTTAAAAAGCAAGAGAAAATTACATCTCCAAAGATAAATTTGGGCAAGAGACAAACTAATAATGACATGTCGACGTGGACAAACATGTCTGAGTTTGATGTGATTTATTTTAGCACTCTGGGACTTGTAGTTTGTTAACTGAGTGAGAAAGCAGACCTGTCGCTTTTCCACGTTCCCAGCAAACACATTACTACATATATTAAACTCCACATGCGAGAGAAAGCACTTAAGCCTTGGTGCTGCAGACTAACAACGTTTAACCCTGAGGTTAACATCATTTTAAACCCTAAGTAAAGGCCGGTTTTATTGCTGCATTAAGCAACGTTTCACACTTGTAATTTTGAAAGGGGTTTAACACCTCTTTTAACCCTTAATTAGGAAACACATTTGCTTTGCTAGGCCCAACTACAGTGGCAAACATATTCAATATGAATCAAGCTTGTGATAGAATCTATCAGAAAGTTAAGCAACAGACATCCAAACAAACAGGTTCAGCGCTTACCTTAAATATTTATGCACTGTCATGCTGTTAAGGTAATGGTAGAGCATTGTTCACAGTCAGCCATGATTCATTTCCTTCATAAAAGAAAGTGTCCAAAAACACAGGGTTACTGAAATGGAGTGAGTAGGCTGATTTCAGCATATCTGCCCCCTTGAGGTGACCTACATAGATGAAGAAAAAAAAATTAAGTTCATTTTATTATCATTTGTGAAAATATTACACCTTCAGCTGTACCTTTAAAAAACCAGAGTGAGTCTACACAACATTTCCAAAGATGGACAAGCAGTTAAAACAGGTTGAGTGCTCATCGTGAGCTGTATTTGTCTAGTCAATATTATTATGTTTGACTCATCCCAGTGAATTGATTCGTATTAAACAGTCATTACTCCCATATCAGTTTGAGTTAATGCATTTTAAAAATGACTTACAGATCTGAGCCCTTGTGTAGTATTTTAAGTTTTCTTTTTATAGCAGAATTTTTAGGTAAATGTCCTTACTTAAAGGAGAAGTCCACTTCCAAAATAAAGATTCACATATGATGTACTCACCCCCTTGTTATCCAAGATGTTTGTGTCTTTCTTTCTTCAGTCGTAAAGAAATTATGCTTTTTAAGGAAAACATTTCAGGATTTTTTTCCATATAGTGGACTGCTATGGTGCCCCGATTTTGAACTTCTAAAATGCAGTTTAAATGCGGTTGTAAATGAGTCTAGCAGAGGAAGAAGGGTCTTCTCTAGCGAAATGATCTGTTATTTTCATATTTAAAAAATACAATGTAAATACTTTTTAATTTCAAACGCTTGTCTTGTCTTGCTCTTCCAGAAAGTTTGGGAACCCTTGGTTCTTAATACTGTGTGTGGTTACCTAGATGATCTACAACAGTTTTTTTGTTTTATGATGGTTGTTCATGAGTCTCTTGTTTGTTCTGAACAGTTAAAATAAGCACTGCTCTTCAGAAAAATCCTCCATGTCCTGCTGATTCCTCAGTTTTCCAGCATCTTTTGCATATTTGAACCCTTTCCAGCAGTGACTGGATTATTTTGAGATCCAACTTATCACACTGAGGACAACTGAGGGACTCAAATACAACTATTAAGAAAGGTTCAAACATTCACTGATGCTCCAGATGGAAACACGGTACATTAAGAGCTGGGGGGTGAAAACTTTTGAACAGGATGAAGAAGTCCAAATTTTTCATATTTTGTTGAAATATCATTTTTTAGTACTGCCCTTCGGAAGCCACAGAATGGAAGCTTGCATGTTACCCGGAAGAAAAATTAAGTACAATTTACCTTAATCTTCAAATTCAAAAAGTTTTCACCCCCCATCTTAATGCATGGTTTTTCCTTCTGGAGCATCAGTGAATGTTTTAACCTTTTTTTAATAGTTGTGTTTGAGTCCCTCAATTGTCCTCAGTGTGAAAAGATGGATCTCAAAATCATACAGTCACTGCTGGAAAGGGTTCAAATATGCAAAAGATGCTGGAAAACTGAAGAATCTGCAGGAGCTGGAGGATTTTTCTGAAGAATAGTGCTGTTTAACTGTTTAGAACAAACAAGGAACTCATGAACAACCATCACAAAATAAAAAACAGTCATAGATCATTCTGGTAACCACACACAGTATTGAGAACCAAGGGTTCTCAAACTTTTGAAAGGGGGTTATTTTGTCTTGTGAACTATATTTAAAAAATCTTTTATGTAAAATATCTTACTCAGGACAGTACTAAATAAAAAATAGCATGCATTTTGCATGATCTCACTGTACCACTGTACTGATAATCTATAACACATTTACATGAATTTAGCATGTAAAAGATCATTATGCATCACCCAACATACTGTTATGGGAAATAATAACAATTTAGTTGTAATGGTATAAAACTTAGTATTATGAAAAGGGGCCATCTTGCCATCATTAGGGCAAAATGACCCCCTATCTGGGGCAAGAAGCCCCTGGGGGCATCTGACCTTTACAGAACATTTTATCTTAAGACTAAATTAATTCTAATAATTTTATTTTTGAAAAAGCTAACTAGTTGGTAATTTCTTAATTGGTAAAACTGAACATCTTGTAATGTTATTTTGAATAAATGAACTGAAATGGAATGTTTCATAATGACAAATAAGCATAGTTACTGAGAGAGGCACTTTTTGAACTTAAAAACGCCACAATATAGCGACAGTGACAGTGCAGAGAAATTGAATTTTTCCACTCAGTTTTAGGTTGTGATGACTACTGACATTTAAAGTATTGTTCTTAGGCTGTGAAATTGTTCAATAACAACAACTTATATAACACTGAATTAAAAAAATATACACTAAGCTATTTTTAAGCCAATTTACTCTCACTCACTCTTTATCTTTAACATTTTCAAGCAACCTAATACATTTCTTTCTTCAGATCGAAATTAATTATTCCGCAGTGAACAAATATACATACAAACTTTTCATATTCAATGTAATATAAACACAGTTCATCTTTTTCAAATATTAGATCAATTTACCTCTAAACAGTTCTAATGAGATTACTCTCACAAATACCATTGCTCAGGTGAAACGTCAACATGAATTAGTGCACAGGCGGTTCATAAATATGCTGAAGTGCGTTTTGTCACCATTTGTGATTAAGAGGAAAATTAAAGGTGGTGGGTGGGGAGCTATCTTACCCCGGGGGGCTTCTTCTTCCCCCATCTTATCCTACATAAGAGAAGATATTGCCTCCTGATGTAGCGCCAATGTAGTTAGCTACTTTTATTCATATTTTACTTTTTATTCAGTTGGGTGGTTTCACTGTAATGTGTCTTTTAGTTTGAAATGTTACAGTGTCAAAGTAGCTTCCCCAACACTAGGAAACATTGAAACACATTCTAATTAAAGTCTAGATGCCTTCAAAATTGATCCCATCAGTTGGTGTGCAAATTGTGAACTGACTGTCTTCCTAATGTTTTTGTAGGGTGTATAGCAAGACTTTGTTTCTTTGTAGGAATTTTCTCTTAATTTTACCCACCGTAGAGAAAGGCCTCAGCTTGTGTAGCATCTGTTTTGAGAGCCGCAGCAGGGAAGCATCTAAAACGCAAGGTTCACTTCATCCGAGAGCGTCGCATGGCCCTTAGAATGCGTCCTTAATATGATCACACACTGTTACCTCAGCCTCCACTGTTTCCCCAGCAGGGATTCTGCTTTGTTTTACCACAATTTCACTTTACACCCAACGTGCCGAGCCCAGCTCGCTTTGAATTAACTCTCCGCTTTACTGCTTGCCATCAGGAAACAATGCACCCCTTCGTGTGGGCTCTTCAGGCAGCGAGACTGAGCCTGAGATGCTGCTGTGGAGAACTAACAGAAGCCGGAATACCGCAGTGCTTTCAGTGTAAATATAGCGGAGATCATAGTGTTCCAGCTACTGTCAAGCTTCTCCACTTAGCTGGGTCAAGTGATGGTCAATGAGTGCGGGAAAGATCTCGCCGAGGGTTCTCATGACCCGCTGTTCGAAGAATGAGACTGATGTTATGCTAATGTACAACTGGAGATTGGTGATTTTCTTTTTTTCATGAGTAGGAGAACAATGTGTTTCTCTGGAAAGCCTTGAAATTTCAGCCACTGTTGTAGCTTTAAATGATATTCCAACGTTTAAATCAAGACAATTTCTTTCAAGAGGTGTTTGAGCTATTCTCAGGACATCTCCGCTGTCTCGCTGTGTTAATATCCTCTGGCTCCGTGGAGCAATTCATGCTTCACAACAAATTCATTTTTTCCTTGTTCTTCCTCTCATTATATTGTGGCAAAGCAATTAAAATACCATTTTACCAGCTGAGTAGTAAATTGTCTCTTACCTCCAAAAACATAGGCCTCATTTAGTAACAATTCCTGAGGTTCACAGCGCTATCTACAAAGATGTGATTGAATTAAGATTGTGTTGTCTCTACTGGGACCAATAGATCAAAATTTGGTTAGCATGGCCTCTTAGCCCCTGCTGGTGGATGTTGTAATTACAAAATTTTACCGGCAACGGCTATTTACACTAAGGACCAGATTTACTAAGCAGGGCAAATGGGTGTAAAACTGCGCTGACGGGCGTGGATATTTCTGCGGGTGATTTAATGACAAAGCGTAAATTAAAGAACACAAACACAACATCTCATTTACATATAGACCAACACAATATACCAAGCTGCAACACAGTTCGTAGAACAGGAAAAAGGAGGCGGGAACCGGCGAACATTTAAACATTTTAATAATAAAATAAACAAACACAAAAGTAAAGCAGCAGCCCCTCACGGACGACTGCTGCACACAACACACAAAATAAAGTCCAGACCTGGTCCTCTCTCGTCTTCCACTGTCGTCGCTCCTCCTTTTATCCTTCCGGAGCTCCTCCGTGGGACTCGAGACCGGTGAGTAGGCGCAGGTGTCGCTCATTATCATTATACTCCACCGGCCTCGTTCCGTTCCCACGGCTCTCGGCCCCGCCCCCCTCGTTACACAAGCGCAGCACATATTAGCGTAGTCGCAAATAAAGACATAAAGAAGCCACAGTGCGTTGACAAGAACTGGAGGCCAAAAAATTAAGGGTTGCAATAAGTTTGATAGACCTGGTATTGCGTGACTCCTCCTACTGGAGGGTTGCAAGTTGTATTTTATTTCCTAAAGCAAATGAAAAATAACATGACTTGGCAAACAATATGTTCAGATAACATGTTCTTCTGGCACTCCAAATAAATTAATACGTGTGGAAAAAAAATCTTCTCCCTACCACGTGCTCTCTGTTCTCTGCAGTGCCTCCTCCTAGACTGTTTGCAAAAAGCTTGATTGACAGGCGATCTGACCAATCATAATACCGAATCCACCATTCTGTCTGACAAACAATTCAGACAGGAAAGTAAATTAACTAAAGTGGACTTAAACTTGAAACACCGTGTATTGACGTCTTTCAGTGGTTGAAATAAAATATGATGTTCATTCATGTTTTTTTGTGCTTTAAGTAAAGAAGAAAAGACTATGGTTCATGTCAGTGATCTAATAAGGCAATACACTGTCATGACACATTAAAGAGCCACAAAACATTATGTATTGTTTGAATTAATTGACATTTTAAAGCTGAGACTTTGTTTCATACTTGAAGTAACCTGCTCTGTCTTGTCTGCTGACATGTGTTCTCAGTTTCCTCTTTGCTCCGCGATGTTTTTCACTGCGTTAGAACAAGATGTGTAGAGTGAGAGCGGCACTGTTTGTCGGACATAGCAATAGTAACTAAGAAGGGTGGGTTTTTGCAAAGGGTCAATTGCAGCCACCTCAAGTGCAAACTAGTTTAAAACATGCTGTTTTGAGCGTTAAATAATGGTGCAAATACCAGTAATTTGATGAACGCAAAAGTTAGTTAATTATGTTGTGTAATTCTTTTTAATACTCTCTTCCCATAAATTTTGTTTAAAAAGGAAATGCCTACAAATGCATATTCAATAAGGTAAGGCACAAAAATAACGTGTGCATGCCTTTTCAGCGCTAATTCTTCACTGCACGTCTTTAGTAAATCCTGACAGTACTATCTTGACGGCATAAGTAAATCTGTTAGTAAGTCTGGCCCTAAGTGTAAATAGCAATTACATGCTAACATAATTTAATATAGCATATTTTCTTAGTGATACATGCTGTTTACACTGTGCAAATAGTGATAGATTATATTTACACTATGCAAAAATAGCAGTATTTTCTTTTAAATAATATTACTTAGATGCTGTTTATACTACTTAGTGCAAGTGGCAGACTTCTGCACCTAAGTATTGCAGTACATTATAAAACAGTATGCAACAATAGGCTACTATATTGAGTATAAAATATCACTTAAAATAAATTTAATTATTAAATGGATGCCGCCTTATTTGGACAATAAAGCCCTCCCTACACCTACCCCACACTCTAACGATAAACACCCATGAGGCATTTATTTTCCACTTTTTGATAATTTCCTTAATTTTATTGAAAATAAATGCCTTTCCAATCTGATATGTGATGTGAAAAGGAAGAAGAACAAGTTCGGCAAAAGGCTTGGGGCTTTAAACTCGGGTAGTTTGAGTAGTAAGTAGTTAAGCGCTTCGATGCCATCAGTGCCTTCTTTCTTTCTTTCTTTCTGTAATAATTTAGATTTATTTATTTATATTGTTTAGCACCCTTACCAAAAAGTAGTATCCTTCAAGTTTATTTTATTACGTATACTTAAGTAAAGTTCAAGTATATTTTAAGTATACTTTATGTAGTAAATACAAATATCAGTGTACTAGTAGTATACTTGTAAGTGTATATGTCAATACTCTCTGGGACTAAATTGGACTTAAGTGTACTTCCAGTATAACAGTAGTAAACTTTGAGTACACAACTAGTTTTTCAGGTATATACTTGTAGCCTTTTTAGTACACTTTGAAGTATAGGCTCAGTAAACTACTAGTTCAGTAGTTTTATACTCATAAGTTTTTTTTAAGTAAACTTTACATCATATTTTAAGTATACTACTATGTCCCTATTTAGGTATTATTTTTGTATATATTTTGTTATATGAATATCTGAACATACATTTTATTCTAGCTTCATGCATTCTTTTTATAAACGCTAATAAAAAAGAAAAAAAGAAATAAACAATATTTTGAACAAAACGCTGAAAAAATACTGAACAGAGATTCTGAGATTCAGAATGATAATCAAAACGTAGATGGAGTTGATCAACACCCCAATCCTTGACAGTCATCATTACCTCTTCATGGGTCGACATTTTATTCCATAACGTTAAACAATTTTGATGATTTTTTTATGTCTGATGATCGTGTTAGATTAGATGATCTAACATTAGATTAGATGAATAGATGTGGAAACATCTATTGTTTCGGTTTCTTCTTCTTCTTCGGTTTCTTCTTCGCTTGTGTTTTGGAAATTCTGTACAGAAGACGTGTAATAGCAGCCCTACCGTATAACAATGTAAACATGGATTCTCTAAGCTTAGTATAGTATAGCTTAAATATATTAAGACTTTTTCTAAATATAAGTCCAGTATACTTAAATGTCATTTTAAGTATATTTCAGAGGAAGTATATAAAGCACACTTCTGAGAAGTACTTGAAAAGTAGACTGAAAGTATACTTTCCTATTTTTAGTTTAAAAGAAGTATACTAATAGCACACTTGAATAAACTTCTTTTTTGTAAGGGCAGATAGTCGTTTTGAGACATGTTCTTTTGATGCTAGAGCACTGAATGTGTTTCAACACTGATCAATCAGCCAATCAGCATTTCCATGACATCATTTACCTGCAGCATTAGTATATCACTTGGTATTATAGACCTTCTTGGCTGGGGTGGCTAGCAAAGTAATGATGTTACAATCAGGATATTGAATAAACTACAATCCAATTAAGCAATCAATGCTTTAATCCAGTTTGGTGACTCTTCACTTGCAAAACTGTAAAGATAAACCTCTGACTGATCAACTGCCTCTTCCGACATTGATGAAGTATTGATGCTGTACAACCATCATGACAACCATCCTGTCAGCTGAACTTTTTGACACTTTTATCCCATCTGTGTTATAAATAAGCATATCATTAGTAAACATGAAAAGTCAAATGCTTGCCTGGACCGCAGATAGTTAGGCATATGGTAATTGTTTTGTGTGGAACTGCAGTACAGGGCAGCCGTGGTTTAATGACACCCCTCTAATGTGACACACTTCACTGAGTGTCCCAATAATGAGGCCATCACTTGTCTTCTTTAGCTAATGCTGACAGAGAGTTGTGAACTACATATGCTCGCTCACTGGCAGAATCTTTTTTAAAGCAAAAATATATATATATATATATATATATTCTGACTGCTTAAATGAACATGATGAAATGTCTTGAAAAGCCTCCAGAAGAATAAACAACTGTTTATTAGTGGATAAAAAGCCTCCAGAAGAAATTTTAAAAGAGAAGTCCACTTCCAGAACAACAGTTTACAGATAATGTGCTCACCCCCTTGTTATCCAAGATGTTCATGTCTTTCTTTCTTATGTCATAAGGAATTATTGTTTTTGAGGAAAACATTTCAGGATTTTTCTCCATATAATGGACTGCTATGGTGCCCCGAGTTTGAACGTCCAAAATGTAGTTTAAATGCGGCTTCAAACGATCCCAAATGCGGTTGTAAGGGATCCCAGCTGAGGAAGAAGGGTCTTATCTAGCAAACCAAACGGTTATTTTCATAAAAAAAATACAATTTATATACTTTTTAATGTCAAACGCTCATCTTGTCTGATGTCAAACGCTGAACTGTGTATTCTGGCTCATTTTCTCCCTCAACTTCAAAAATCTTTTCAAAATCATCCTACATTGCTACAGAAGTACCGACCCAGTCTTTGCAAAGTGAACATGCAAAGAAGATCAAACACCCTTAACAAAAAAGACAAAACAGCGATACATGATGATTTAGAAGTTGAGGGAGAACATGAGATGGGAGTTTTTCGACATACCCTAACTGTCATGAACCAGAAAAAAAATAGAGTTTGGAAAGAGCAAGCCAAGATGAGCATTTGAGAGTAAAAAGTATTTAAATTTTATTTTTTTAATGAAAATAACCAATCGTTTCGCTAGATAGGACCCTTCTTCCTCGGCCGGGATCATTTACAACCGCATTTGGGATCGTTTGAAGCCGCATTTAAACAAATTTTGGAAGTTCAAACTCAGGGCACCATAGCAGTCCATTATATGGAGAAAAATCCATATCAAAACAAATAATTTCTTTACAACACAAGAAAGAAAGACATGAACATCTTGGATGACAAGGGGGTGAGTACATTATCTGTAAATTGTTGTTCTGGAAGTGGACTTTAAGTCAAGCAGTCAGAATAGATGACTAGCAGGTTATTCTGGGCAAAAACCAGAGAGTAAAAAACAAGGAGGAATGTTGAAGGCTTCAGCTTTTTTTTTCTTCTGGTGAATAAAATCACCAGCCTGAACAGCAGTAAATCTACAACTGACATGAAGTCACAGAGCGACTCCGTATAGATCGGATAGAATGTATTAAGCTAACTGCAATATTTCATACTGTGTAGTTTGTGTCAAGCCAGCAGAATCATCCTTTAGTGAAGTGAGAAAAACTCCTGCATACGCCTGAAGTTGCTTTTTAATTCGAGGATAATTATATAGTTTATTTAGCTTCATGAGTATAGATAGAACTCCCATTTCTGTAATATTTCACCAATTTGTTATATCCAGGGGTGTAAAGTACTTCATTACTTTAGTATTACTTTGGAGATTTGTTATTGAAAACGATTACTTACGTTTTTTTAAAAATGTAAATGTAAAATAACTCTTATTTTATTCGAACCTTTAAAGTACAAAGTATATATTGCATTATGAATTTTACAGAGCTTTATTTCATTATTTAAACCATCCCATTAAATCCATTACAGTACAGTAAATTGTAATAGCCACAACGTTGGTCACTTGTCACGTAAAGATGCATGAAAGATCACCATGATAATGTCTTTAACCTAAAGTAATGCATTTTATCTATATTATAATACTTGTTAAAGTCAAACTTGACTGTGGTGTTCAGTGTATAAATAAACACAGGCCGCTTTGAACAGTCTGTTACTTCAGTGGGAAAATCTCTGTCTCTCTGTCTCTGTCTCTTTTTCTCTAGTTAGTTTTTTTAAACTTTTAAATAAAGTATTACTTTAAGATTTTTTCTTTTAAATAAAGTTTCACTCAAGCATATTATGGATAGATATTGCACATACAGGTGCATCTCAATGAATTAGAATATTGTGGAAAAGGTTATTTATTTCAGTAATTCAAATTGTGAAACTCGTGTATTAAAAAAATTCAATGCACACAGACTGAAGTAGTTTAAGTCTTTGGTTCTTTTAATTGTGATGATTTTGGCTCACATTTAACAAAAATCCACCAATTCACTATCTCAACAAATTAGAATATGGTGACATGCCAATCAGCTAATCAACTTACAACACCTGCAAAGGTTTCCTAAGCCTTTAAAATGGTCTCTCAGTTTGGTTCACTAGGCTACACAATCATGGGGAAGACTGCTGATCTGACAGTTGTCC
>JAHKKF010484689.1:0-30340 GCA_019740295.1 Labeo calbasu | reverse complement strand
AACTTTTAATCATTTCAAAAATCGTGTTTTTTCATTGTGCATTCCAATTAGTCTCAGTCAAACTGCAGTTGGGGTATTTTGATTAGGCAAAAAATAACTTAAAAATACAGCTGACTTACACAATAAAAACATGATAACAAAAAATTTTATTTCACGTAGTTTTCGTCTATTTTCAAAAAAAAATTCTGAAAATGTAATAAAATGGAGTTATGTTTTTGCAAATAAACTGTTCATATATATGAGTGTGATATATATATATATATATACACAAACTAATTTCAGTATTTGAGGTGCCCTGTGTGACTATAAGAAGATAAACTGTGTTTTATTAAAATAGCATCTCAAAGCTGCGTTACTTTGGTCTCCTACACACCAGTGTAATGATGAAGACTGAGCAGATGGATGCTCATTTTTTCTTGTTCAGATTGTGGTGAGAGAGCACACACACTGGCACACAGGCACTAATCCATCCTCTGTCTTCCTCACTTACTTTCGCACTCGCTGTCTCTCGCTTCTGCATGCACACACACAAACACACCCTTTCATTTAACTTGGGTAAACAACATTGGCGTCAATGCACATGCACACGCTTCTGTTAGAATTTCGGCTCAGTGTTAATAGGATAATGGATATGAGTGCCTTTTTCAGAGCTGGTGCTATGGCAACCTGGAAGAGGGTAGCGATCTGAACTACGTTTCCCCGACGACAAGAGGCCACTGTATGTCAAATGAGGGGACACTGTGTGGACTTATGTTTATGTTGATCACGTATGGGATGTTTTGTGCATGTCTATGTGTGTGTGTGTGTGTGTTGCATTTTTTCTATCATTGAGAGATGGAGAGGAGCAGAGACAGACAATAGAATTACAGTCGGGCATTTCTATCTCTTGAGCAGCCATCGTTACTTTTCTGTGATTGGGAGACAGGTACGGGACCCTTCAATATCCCACTATAATTCTGGCCCGTCTTTAGAGGGCGTGTTCCTCTTCCTGTTGGCCTTGCCCTATAGCGGGGGAGCCGTCGAGGAGCTCCAAGTTGCGACGCAGGGAAGTGAGCACCTGTACCTGCAGGTTGGAGACGGGTTCGGGCGAAGCTGCCAGGGCGGCTGTGGCCATGGTGCGATTGAGCAGAGGGTTAGGTGGGTTGCTGCTCGGAGGGTGTGTGGCCTTCCAGTAGGCCTCCAGGTATTCAGCCAGGTGTTCGCACGCGTCCTCCAGCTGATTCTCATCTAATATGATGTCAAAAAGCTCCTGAAAAAAAGAAAAGGAGGCGTTTTTAAAAAAGCAAGTGTTGGAGACAATTACATGGATTTCCTGATAATTTACTCAACCCCATGTCACCCAGGATGTTCATGCCTGTCTTTCTTCAGTCAAAATGAAATTAAGTTTTTTGAGGAAAACATTCCAGGATTTTTCTCCATATAGTGGACTTCAATGGGATCAATGGGTTGAAGGTCCAAAATGCAGTTTCAATGCAGCTTCAAAAGGCTCTACACGATCCCAGCCAAGAAATAAGGGTCTTATCTAGCGAAACAATTGGTCAACATACTTTTTAACCACAAATGCTCATCATGCACTAGCTCTGCCATGTGCGTCTACAACTTTGCGCTTTACAGTTATGTTTGAAAGGTCACGTGTGGTTAGTTCTTCGTCTGTGTACTCTGGTTCAAAAAGGTAGGGTAGGAAGAAAAACTCCATCTCATTTTCTCCTCCAACTTCAAAATCATCCTACATCGATGTTTTATCTTTTTTTGTAAAGGGTGTCTGACTTTCTTTGCATGTTCGCTTTGTGAACACTGGGTCGGTACTTCCGCATACATCATGTTTGACCTTTCCAACGTGATTTGTGATTGTTTTTTTATAAAATGACTGATAGTTTCGGTAGATTAGACCCTTATTCTTCGACTGGGATCATGTAGAGCCCTTTTAGGCTGCACTGAAACTGCAAATTGGACCTTCAACCCGTTGATCCTCATTGAAGTCCACTATATGGAGAACCTTCATTTCTTTTCAAATGAAGAAAGAAAGACATGAACATCTTGGATGACATGGGCGTGAGTACACTATTAGAGAATTTTTATTCTGGAAATGAACTGATCCTTTAAAGCTTTCTATGCTATTTATCTATGCTATCTTTGCACATGACTAGATGAGACTGAATCTGTGATAATTCGAATTTTAAAAATATAGAAGGAAATGAAAGAATGAAAAAGGAAATGAAAAAGAAGAAGGAAATGCAGTTTAAGTATTAAATTTGCACAAAGCATGCGTGAGCAAAAAGCTTAGCGCAGCTTTGCCAACTTTCCAACCACATTAAAACCAAATGCAAACGATACAAATCTAAAAGTGTACATAAATGTAAATCAGTAGAAATCAAAAGTCATATACTCACAGGAGGACACTGTGCAAGTTTATCAGCTGCCACCATTTGGACATTGAGATGTTTGGCCTGAGATTTACCCCTGGACTTTATCAGCCTCTGCAACACCTGATAGCGAGGGGAACACAGAAACACAAATATACATCCAATAAACATGTTCAAATACATTATGATGTGCACAATGAAATCTTTTAACAAAAAAAAGTGTATTTTGGGGCAAATGTATTGAACACAAACATAAAGTGCTGTGGTCAATAAGTGTTTCTTTGAAAGAAATTAATACTTTTATTTAGCAGTGATGCTTTACTGATATTTAACTTTGTTTAAAAGTGACAGTAAAGACGTTTATAATACAACAAATGAAATAAAATACACTACCAGTCAAAAGATTTTTAATGTTTTTAAAGAAGTCTCTTCTGCTCACTAAGTCTACATTTATTTGATCCAAAATACAGCAAAAAACAGTAAAATTTGTAAAATATTTTACTATTTAAAATAACTGTTTTATATCTGAATATATTCTTTATCTTTAGCATTTTGATCAATTTAAAGCATCATGTGACACTAAAGTCTGGAGTAATGATGTTAAAAATTTGGCTTTGGATATCACAGGAATACATTTTAAAATATATTCAAATAGAAAGCATTTTAAGTAGTACAAATATTTCATAATTTTACTGTGTTTGCTGTTCTTTGGATCAAATAAATGCAGGCTTGGTGAGCAGAAGAGACTTCTTTAAAAACATTAAAAATCTTACTGTTCAAAAACTTTTGACTGGTAGTGTACATATTACGGGTTCCACAAAAATAAAGGATCGTGTGACACTGATGACTCGAGTAATCGCTGCTGAAACGTCATCTTTGCTATCACAGGAATAGATTACATTTTAAAATATGTTCAAATAGAAAACGCTTATTTTACCTGTAGTAATATTTCACAAAATTTCTGTTTTTACTGTTTTTTTTTTCTTCTTTTTTTAAAATACAGACATCGTAAGCATAGTGAACTTTTTTCAAAAACATTACAAAAATCTCACCGAACACAAACGTTTGTATATTCAGCTAATTTATACCTTTGGAGAGGCAATCTTGATGTAGACTATGATAGGTGCCAGTGATGTCTTGGCCAATTGAGATGGATGGTTGATTGTGTCGGCATCCAGAGCCACTAACTGGAGCGTCCGGGCCAGTTCAAAGATTCTCTCGATTTCACTCTGTACCTCAGCTGCCATATGAAAAAAATGCCATCATTAATGGATAAACAATATATACACTCAATACTACATCCAAGAACAGAAATCTCCTCTTAGTGTTCGTCTACTGCACATATTTGCTAAGTTCATTTATACACTGCAAAATTAATATTCTTAATTTGTATCTTGTCTTGTTTTCTAGTAAAAACAACAAAAAATCCTAAAAGCATCATAAAATCACCAAGAAACCACATTTTCCACTAGTTATTTAATTTAGGCATACATGTCACTAAATGTATTTTTATTTTTTTGCAGTGTATAGCAAGGAATACTGAAAGCACACATAAGCACACCTCAAATTGTAATAAACAAGATAAGTATCAGGAAGACTTACCTCACGATTTCATTTCATACTCAAACCTATATTAGTATAAATCATGCATGTAGGTGTTATAATGGTCTGCTCGAATATATGCATGTGTGAGCGTGTGCATGTGCTAGTTTAGTTCCATTTAACTGTAAGTAAATGGAACTTGAACAGTATGACAGTAGTAACCAGTACACCAGTTACATGCTATGTGCAGCTTTCCACATTGATCCATGAAAGCTGCAGTTATGTGGATCAGTATGTGCGTTTGCGTATGTGGGCGTGAAGTGCTATATGAGAAGTGGGATCACACTTCTTTCAGTGAGTCAGAATCTATGCCTTCAGTTCATTTAAAGCAGAAATCCATTCTACTTTTAAATCACGTTACCATCTTAAAAAAATGTAGTTGAACTACTTTGAACCTATTTAAGGGTCAACATCTTTTAAACTTAGATATTAAACATTTTATTATAATGAAATCAAAACAATGTTTTCTTAAAGAAAACAATGAAGATCTCAATTAGGGTGACAGAATCTTTAAAACATTAAAACTTAAATACACACCAAACTAAGAGCTATTAACCAACTAACTACAAAACATCTTTATTAATAGGACTGAATGAAAATATTGTGATAAACAGCAGTGTTTAACTGGTCCCTAAGTGTGTACACCACAAGAGGAAAACCTGGATTCCTCAGAGAGTACAGCACAACGTGAACAAACACTCTGCACACAAACCGCACGTATAATGAAAAGGTACTGTTCTGGTCGAATGTTATCCAGAATCATTCGCTTTATTTACATATACACTAATGTTTTTGAAAGTCTCCTATGTTTACCAAAACTGCATTTATTTGATTAAAAGTACAGTAAAACTAATAATAATAATAATATGAAATATTATTACAATATAACTGTTTTCTATTGTAATATATTTTAAAATGTAATTTATTCCTGTGATCAAAGCTAAATTTTCAGCATCATTACTCCAGTCTTCAGTATCACATGATCCTTCAGAAATTATTCTAATACGCTGATTTGCTAAAACATTTATTATCAATGTTGAAAACAGTTGTGCTGCTTATTCTGGTCATTTATGTATTTTTAAAGGATTTTATGATGAATCAAAAAAAGGTCAGAATATGGTCACTTTTGATTAATGCATCTTTGCTAAATAAAAGTTTAAATCTCTTTTAAAAACAAACAAAACAAACACAAAAAATGTACTGACTGATTTAAATGGCAGTGTAGAGTTGAGGTCAAAAGTTTACATACACTTTACAGAATCTGCTAAATGTTTATTATTTTACCAAAATAGGAGGGATCATACAAAATGCATGTTATTTTTATGTAGTACTGACCTGAATAAGATTTCACATATAATTCACAAGAGAAAATAATAGCTGAATTTTTAAAAATGACCCCATTCAAAAGTTTACATACGCTTGATACTTAATACTGTGTTGTTACCGGAATGATCCACAACTGTGTTTTTTTGTTTAGTGATAGTTGTTCATCAGTCCCTTGTTTGTCCTGAACAGTTAAACTCCTTCACGTCCCACAGATTCTTTGGTTTTTCAGCATTTTTGTGAATTTGAACCTTTCCAACAATGACTGTATGATTTTGAGATCCATCTTTTCACACTGAGCAAAACTGAGGGACTCATATGCAACTATTACAGAAGGTTCAAACGCTCATTGATGCTCCAGAAGGAAAATCGATGCTTTAAGAGCAGGGGGGTGATAACTTTTGAACAGAATGAAGATTTTTCTTATTTTGCCTAAATATCATATTTTTTTTTCATTTAGTACTGCATTTCAGAAGCTACAGAAGATATCTGCATGTTTCCCAGAAGACAAAACAAGGTAAATTTATCCTGATCTTTAAATTCCAAAAGTTTTCACCCCCCAGCTTAAGTCATTGTTTTTCCTTCTGAAGCATTTAGTGAGCATTTAAACCTTCTGTAATAGTTGCATATGAATCCCTCAGTTGTCCTTAGTGTGAAAAGATGGATCTCAAAATCATAGTCATTATTGAAAAGGGTTCAAATTCACAAAAATGCTGAAAAACCAACAAATATGTGGAACCTGAAGGATTTTTCTGAAGCGCAGTGGGCAGTTTAACTGTTTAGGACAAACAATGAACAACTATCACTAAACAACAACAGCAGCAACAATAACAAAAACAGTTGTGGATCATTCAGGTAACAACACAGTATTAAGAATGAAGTGTATGTAAACGTGTATGTTATGTTTCTCTCGTGGACTATATGTAAATGTTTTATGTGACATATCTTATTCAGGTCAGTACTAAATAAAAAATAAAATGCATTCTGTATGTTAATTATTTTGGTAAAATAATTAACATTTAGCAGATTCTGCAAGGTGTATGTAAACCTTTGACCTCAACTGTATGTATGCACTGCTTCTTACATTTTTCATCCTTCCAAAATTTAAAATTTTCAAACTATTACAGCCAAAAATCCAAGTTTAATTCCTTGTGATTCCCATAGCATACTATTTTTTAATCAGGCAGTGTTACAATATTAACACAGACGTCCTATTTTCTTAGCCTATGTTAGTCATGAATGATAGGACTTGAGAAAGAGAAAACCTACTATGAATGTTATCTTAAGTTTTAAGGCTGTTTGCAACATAATGAGAAAAAAAAACTACACCACTGCTGTACACCACCATGTGTAGGCAACAATAGCTTGTTATTGGAAAAGCTACAGTGTTTTCAAAAGAGTTGAGTTAGTAGTGTTCTTTTTTCAGTTAATAACACAACAACTGTGCCAACAGGTTAAGACTGTTGATTTCAAACTCAAGATAGAGTAAGTTAAGTACAGTTACAGATGGATGGAGAGTTAGATGAATGAATGAGGACATGAATGGATTGACAGATGGATGGCCGAACAGGGGAAAGGGGTGGGATGATAAGATACGTACCCAGTACGTCTGAGGTGAAGAGAAAAGAGAGAGAGGGAGGAAATGTGTGGTGGGAAGGAGTGGCAGGACAGAGCAAGATGAAAAAGAGAAAAAAGGCAAATCAGACATGATGCAACAGAGCAAGAGGAGGAAACACTAAGAAAAATGTTCAGGAAACAGAGAGAATGTGTACCAGAGTACACTAGTGAAAACTGACAGGGCTTGACAAATGAATTTTTCACCCATTCAAGCGTAGTCTAAGGGCCTATTCACACAATGAGTTTCGTTTGTCTGACTTGACTGATTGTGAACACTTACTCACCCACAAGCCACCCTAGGTGTGTCTTTTTTCAGACGAATACAATCGGAGTTATATTGAAAAAATGTCCTGGCTTTTCCAAGCTTTATAATGGCAGTGAATGGGTGTTGACATTTTGAAGTCCAATAAACTGAATCTATCCATCATAAAAAGTGCTCCACAAGGCTCCAGGAGGTTAATAAAGGCCTTCTGAAGAGAATCAATGCATTTGTATAACTCTGACTGCATTTGTCTGAAAGAATAAAGTCATCTACACCCATGATAGCTTGAGGGTGAGCAAATCATGCGGTAATTTTAATTTTTTGGTGAGCTATCCCTTTAAGTCACTTTCTTCTCTATACCAACTATAAAATCAGAATGGATTTGCATTTCATTCATCCCAACAAACAGGCTATTTGTTTTGCTCTCAATGTGAATGGTTTTGTACTGAATTTTTTTTTGTATTTGAAAGTTGCTTTGTTTTTAAGTGCCTGGACTAACATAAATCCAGAGCATTGCTAAACCACATATTACACCTGCTCCGGCTTTATGACCACATGAGGGAGCTCTTTCAGTAACATTTGTGTGCAGGTGCGTTTCATACCCAGACTGGATCTGGTGCTGGAGCGCTCGATGATCGTGTGTTTGCTGGGGTTGTTTAGGACGGAACGTTTGGCAAGTGAGATGTCTGCTGTCACCCTGGTGATGGATATTCTGGAACAAGCAACAACCCATAACCATGGTATGCCAATTATAACATTCCATTGTGATTTTTCCAGCATTAATAATCTACAAAGAACTTAAGACTCATTAATACTAACAGCTTCTCTGACAACACAAATCCTGCCAAATTTCAAAATAAAGAGCTATGTTCTTTTTTAGATCTTTATTATGGTCATGACATGCATATTTTAGTACCCACCTGCCTTCAAATTTGTGTTTTAGGAAATCAAAGAGCGCTTTCTGCATCATATCTGTCACCTGCAACATAACACACAAACAGCTGAGCAAAACAAAACATAAAATGACTAAACTTTTAAACAGACATTTTTTCAGAGATATCCTGTCTTGCCTCATAGCCTTTAAGGGATGGTCCCACCAAAATAATGGGTCTCATGGAAGGCACCACATCGTAAGGAGGAACATGTTCCATCTGAAATTCACACACACAAAATAAAACATCTTCAGTGAAAAAATTATTAATACATACATTGCCAAAACTGACCTAAAACATTTGGATTTAAAACCAGCATTTATACCCATGTATTAAAGTGCCTTTTTGCTTCTCCAAGTTTTGTGTCAAATGGAGTTTTTAACCATTTTCTGGGAAGCTGATAAATTATATTAATATATTTTTAAAAATAGGCTAATAAATTTATTTAGGGTAAATTATTATTGATCAAACCAGATTTCTGATCACTTCAGTCATACTGTTTAAAATGTATATACAGAGTCAATATCTTCTTTAAATCGTAAAATAGTCTTTATATATAACATAGATTTCTAAATTTAATTTATTATTTATTAATATGCTTCACAATTTTCAGTGCAATTTAAACATACATTTGCTAACCTTAAACATCTGGATTTAAAAACAGCATTCACACCTATGCATTAAAGTGTCTTTTTTCTTCCCAAAATTTTGTTTTAAAGTTTAAAATGTTTTTAAATCCTTTTTTTTTTTTTAACTCCCTCTAACTCT
This sequence comes from Labeo calbasu, assembly GCA_019740295.1. Classification (NCBI taxonomy): domain Eukaryota; kingdom Metazoa; phylum Chordata; class Actinopteri; order Cypriniformes; family Cyprinidae; genus Labeo; species Labeo calbasu. The sequence continues at coordinate 21,473 of JAHKKF010484689.1, read as the reverse complement.
CTAATATTCTTAGCAGTGGCTGTCTATTAAGACATTTTCTGGGAAGCTGATAAATTAAATATATTTTTGGTAACACTTTACAATAAGGTGTCACCTGTTAACATTAGTCAATGTATTAACCAACACGAACAAACAATGAACAATTCATTTATTACACTATTTATTAATCTTTGTTAATGTTAGTTAATAAAAAAAAAACAGTCATTTATTATTTATTCATATTAGTTCACAGTGTTAACAAACACATCTTGTGATTTTAATAATGCATTAGTAAATGCTGAAATTAACATGAACATTAACATGAAGATTAATAAATCCTGGAAAATTATTGTTCATTCTTAGTTCATGTTGACTAATGTAGTTAACTAAAGTTAACTAATAAACCTTATTGTAAAGTGTTACCTTTTTTAATATAGACTAATAAACGAATGTAGTGAAAACTAACATTGATCAAACGCAAGATTTATAAATTTAATTTAAAATTAGTTAAAATAAATATAATTATAAAAAAATTACAAGGGAATAAAAAAAGTTAAGGATAAATATAAATATAAATATAAATATAATGAAAAATAATGAAATCTGTAATAATATAGGTGGTTTAATAATTAAAATAAATGAACCATTTAATAACTTGGGTTACATTTGTGTAATGCACATTTGTAAGAAACTGAATAAGACATTTTATTTATTTTATAATCTTCTTTTAAAAAGCTTCTCTTTCGTCCTCAGACAGACCGTCACTTTAGTCCAAGATAAGACCTCTTCATGTTCTGCTGAGGGTCCTCCACTCCATGAAGTGTGTGTGAGAAAAAAACAAGGACAAAGATCTTTTGCTCAATTGATCCCCATTTGCTGTGGCTACTGCCACTCTTCTGGGCCTATTATACAATACATAACCGACCAGGGTCAGAAATTAAGAAGGGCTTGTAGCAAAAATGCCACCAAAATAAACAAAAATGGCCCATACATTCAAAAAATGCCCCTGCACAACTAAACAATGTTATACGGCTGTGCACGTATAATTTAGATACAATTTTAAACAGTCTATTGTTATTGACAACAGTATAGTAATTGGGACATAAGATGTTAATAATAAAAAAGTGCCATCTCAAATGCAAAAAAATGCCCCGGGAAAGCTATCCCAGGGGGCAAATATTGTCCCCTAATGGAAAAGTCTATTTCTGATCCTGTAACTGGCCAAAAGTTTCAGATGGGTTGCTAAAAACAACCGGAACATCTACAATCTAATGTCATAATTTGCAACTCTAATTCACCCAGTCGGGCGTCTGTGCTTGTGTGATTGCGTGACGGTAGCCATTGTGACAACAGTAACAAGCGTGGGCTACTCTCTATGTCACAGACCCATAATGGAAACGGAAACCGTGGAAACCTGTCAGGGTGTTTCTGCCTCATCTTGTGTGCATGTGCAAGAGGATGGCAGACTCCCCGTGTGTCCACACGTGTGGGTGGACACATGGGCCGGATTCATTCATTTCTTGATTCAGCCTGAATGAGATGCGCATGTCCTGTAGAGCTAATAAACTCCGACAGTTGTTTTCGTTTCAGAACATTTTTTGTAAACAGGACCGGTACAGAAATGCCACAGCAATTCACATTCAATCCTTTAGAGAAGCAAACTAGCATAGAAGAAATTTCATTTGTCTCTTCTGAAGTACATTCACTTGCTCAGCTGCTACAAGGACGTGATGGCAATAGCCTTTAGTCTCAGATATATACAAAGACAGAAACACGAAACAAAAAGTTTGTTGTTGCTGTATGACTCACCGATTTCTGTTTCTGTTTGGCAGGCCCACCTATCATTCCACACACACACGCAGCAAGAGAGAGAGGGCGAGCAAGCAAACAAACAGAAGATTGTTAGTGACAAATTGTTAATACATTTAGGATGCTGGGAGAGAATGAATCAACAAATTAGATGTGGCCAAATGAAGAAATGATGGAACCACTAAGGTATTAGATAAACTGTTTCTTGATTGATCATCCAGGTTGATGTGTAGTAAAATTCTCCCAACATGAACACAGTCTCATGACGCTTAATTCAAAATACTGGATTTACGAGTCTTGATTCACCCAAGAATACACATGCTGTCATTATTTATTCACCCTGTCATGTCTTTCCAAACATGTTTGACTTACTCTCGTCCGTGAAACACAAAGGATGTGAAGAAATGACAAACAGCACCATTAAAGTACCATAAAAGTTACACACCATATATCAAGTCTTCTGAATGCAAATGATAGCACTGTGTGTGAAAAGACTAAAATGAACAGTTATTTATTGATAAATGTGACCCTGGACCACAAAATCAGTCGTATACATATACTTTTCGCAATTAATCGTCTGACAGCCCTACCAACAATACATTGTATAGGTCAGAATTATTGATTTTTGTTTATGCCAAAAATCATTAGGATATTGAGTAAAGATCATGTTTTATAAATACACTTCGTAAATTTCCTATGGTAAAAATATCAAAACTTCATTTTTGATTAGTAATACGCATTGCTAAGAACTTCATTTGAACAACTTCAAAGGCATATACATAATTTTTTGTTTTTCGTACACTCAGATTCCAGATTTTCAAATAGTTGTATTTTGCCCAAATATTGTCCTATCCCAACAAACCATGCATCAATGGAATGTATAAATCTCAATTTCTCAAAAAACTGACCCTTATGACTGGTTTTGTGGTCCAGGGTCACAAATATCCTCTCTGCTGCTCATATCTTATTCATGTTAGCATATATTCACAATAGAACAAATATGAATATGCACATATTAAATTACACAAATTGGATTTGGGAGCTAAAATAGAGGGTAAGTTTTCAAGTTTTCTAATCATATGGCTTCAACAGATCTGAAATATTACTTTTGTGTTGTTTTTGTCATTTGCAGAACATTCTAATATTTTATGTTTTATTTTGTACTTTTCCAAACTCTGTCCTTGATTGTTGTAATTAATTATATTCATTTATTTATTTATTTATTTATGTGTGTGTACATACACACACACACACTATATATATTTTTTATATATATATTTATTTAAATTCATTCATTTCTTCTAAGGCAGTCTGTTATGTGTTGGTTGGGAAGCAATTGAAAATGTAAAAAGTATTGTTACATTCATTTTTGCAAGGGTGAGTAAATGATGAAGAATTTTTGGCTGAATTATACCTGTAATAATGCATTTACTTTAGGTTTCATTCAATTCCAGAATAAAATTTTCCTGATAATCTACTCTCTCCCATTTCATCCAAGATGTTCATGTCTTTCTTTCTTCAGTTGAAAAGAAATAAAGGATTTTGAGGAAAACATTCCAGGACATTTTGCGCAGAGCTAGTGCAAGATGAGTATCCGTGTTTAAAAAGTATATAAATTTGTATTTTTTTTAGAAAATGACAGATCAGTTCACTAGATAAGATCCTTATTCCTCGGTTGGGATCGTCTTTGAAGCTGCATTGAACTTGCAATTTGGACCTTCAACCTGTTGATCCCCACTGAACTCCAATATATATGGAGAAAAATCCTGGAATGTTTTCCTCAAAAACCTCAATTTCTTTCCGACTGATGAAAGAAAGACATGAACATCATGGATGACATGAGGGTGAGTGAATTATCAGGAACTTTTTATTCTGGAAGTGAACTAATCCTTTAATACCCTGGATGTGAATTTCAACACAAACAAACACACACAAACAGCAAAGACTTCCCTAATGTTTCACAGACACAGAAGGTGCTCGGTTAGGAACGAGTCTGATTATTAGTCACATCTGAAGGAGGCTGTCTATAGATGCATTCTGGGGTTATCACCAGGGTTACCTTCTTAAAGAAAGGGAGGCGGGGTAGGTTGCCTTGAGGGGAGGTGACACTTCCGCCCACACCCTTTTGGTCACGGGTGTTGGCAGGCTCCACCTCCTCAACTTCCGAATCCGAATCGTCATAAAGCCCAGAGGACAAGTCAGCTAGGGGACCAATTGGGAGGTGGGTGGGTGTTAATGAAGGGATGGAACAAGAAAGGGTGGAGGGTGGAAGAGAGAAAGAGAGAAGGAAATGAGGGTGAAAGAACAGGGACAGAAAATGAGGAAGAGAGGAAGAACAGCAGCGTGATGTACAGACTTCACTGAGTCAGAAAGGTGATGAGAACACAGAAGGTGTTTTAAAAAGGACAAGCAAAATGAAAAAAGAAATGGCTATTTGAAGAAATACAAACAAGTGTTATGGTGTAAAATCACTTCTCTGAGCTTGGGTTCTTAATTCATGTTCCAGTTTCATTTGACGTTTATGGTTTATGGGTTAAAGGAATATCATTTACCCTTCACTAACAACAAGCAAACAATATTATAGATTTTTTCATTTAATTGTTTATTTACTAAAATAATCCACATGAAAGTTTTTACATTGAGTCCAAAACAGTAACAATATTACACTGTAAAACGTTTGTAATTTTTACAGAAAAAAGCTAAAACATGTCAACTACAGTAATTGTAGTTACATGCAAGTTACCTCACTACTGTGAGAAACTGTAAATGGTTTGACATTGCATTATATGTAATTGTACTGTGAAATCAAATTGGTTTTTTTTCAGATAAAAACTATGAAATACCATACAATTTATGGTGAAAACAATAAAAGGACCTTCTAAGATGTCCATGAGTGACACAACATAATTATATTTTATATAAATAACTTAGTTTCTTCTTATTTTGTACATTATTTAATGTCATTCATTATTTAATGTTGTGGAAGCTTATTTAATTTATTGCTCAGAGGTCACAAAAATATTCGCAAAAAAATGCAAAATGTGCAAAAGTGCAGAAGATTTTCGGATATTAACCGTTCCTCAATGTCATGTTCGGGTTAATACCCGAAAAAGTTCTGCACTTTTTAGCACACATTTTTGTGGCCTCTGAGCAATAAATAAAATAAGCTTTTCTGGCTGAATCTGAACGAGTGCGGATCTGTGCACCTAATGTTTTTTTGTCTGCTGGACTTTTGGACGAGTGTTTGGCGCTTTGACCTTTTCTGTTTGTGCACTCTCATGTTTTGCAATAAGTAGAAGTACAGATACTCATGTTTAAAAATACTCTGGTAAAAGTAGAAGTAATGACTACACTTTATTACTTAAGTTAAAGTAAAGAAGTATGGGCTCAGACATGTACTTAAGTAAAAAGTAGCCATTACTACTACCTGTTTTAGTGTCTCGCTGATAACTGGACCTCACATCATATTGACACATTAATACAAAATAACTTACGTTTAAAATTTCTTAGCTAATGAATGTATCAAGGCTGAAAAACCACCATGTAGAACAGGGTCGGACTGGGACAAAATTTCAGGCTGGGAAATCTCACACTCATCCAGGCCATCCCGTACACACACAACAAATTCTGAAACCATGGACAACCCTATTTTTTTTGTATGGCCATCATATTTAAATAAATGTTTAAAACCTTAAAGACTGGGGCCATGCAAAATAAGAAAAAGGCTCTCTCTTGAACCTTCACTTCCATTTTCCTTTTCAGTTTCTTCATTTTCCATGATATCTCTCTGCATCTCACTTTGTCTGTGTTTTTAACGAATTTTCTTGTACCTGTCACTTTTCCCATCAGCCATTTACTGTTATGAGCAGAACCGTCTCCAGGTTGTCGCAAAACAACCACCTGAATATATTCTATTTGCAGTAACAATTTTATTCAATTTAATTTTTATTTAAAGTATGACATTATGATCAGGTGTTGTTGTTTTGTCTTAAAACGGCTTAAATACTATAGATTTAAGAAAACTATATTTTCTAAATTGCCTAAATGTCAAAATTAGTACAATAATGATTTCTTCATTACAATATCTTTACAAAAAAATCCTAATACTGAACATGTTATTGCATTTTCATTTTTCTCTTACCAAAATTAACCATGGTTTATTACAGTAAAAGTACAGTAACTATCTTTTTTTTTCGTTTGTTTGTTTTTGGCGGATTGATTACAATCTGTTTTAATTTAACTACAACCATAGTTTTACTACACATCTCACGGTTAGACTATGGTTAGTGTAGCAAAACCATGGTTCATTTGTGGTTACCATGGTGTTACTTTAGTAACCATGGATTTTGGTCTTAATTTTCGTAAGGGTTGTGTTATCTGCCCTAGCTCCCTCTGAACGTATTACAAAATGTTTTATAACATTTGTTTGCTAAATTACTACTGTAACTTTACAGTAGATAATAATGATGTCCTTTACCATAAAACATTTTGAGTGAAGATAGTAATTCAGTTTAGTTTCGTTTATAGTACTGCTGTAGTTTTGTCTTTGTTTACTTAGTTAAATTAAACTGCTAGCAACTCTTAGCAGCCTGTTTACAGATGAAACTGACCTGCACTTGACATCCTGAGACACGGAGCGCACACAAGCCGAATCGTGTTGCCAGTCAAGACTAACCGATCCATGATTTATTAGAGATTTGTTATGCTGATTAAAACTAAATTAACGAGCCTGGTTTGAAAATGTAAGAAGTAGAAAGTACAGACATTTGTGTAAAAATGTAAAAGCAAAAAGTAGTCAGAAAAATAAATAGTGAAGTAAAGTACTGATGCCAGAAAAATCTACTTAAGTACTGTAACGAAGTATTTGTACTTCGTTACTTCCCATCTCAGGCAATAATTGGTACTGAGTTTTTTTGTGCACTCTTACTATTTTTCATTCAAATATATTAAGTACCTCACTTGCCTCTTGAGAAAAAAATGCACCTGATTACAAATTAATCAAACTCCCAGTGCTGACACTGCCATGACAGATAGCATAAACCACAGGTAGCTCAATGTGAAAAAGATTTGAAACTACCACTACTACAGATGATGATGACAAAGAGAAAAGAAAGAAAGAAAAACAACTAGAAAAGACTGGAAGACTAGAAGAATGAGTGATAAGAGGGAAGAAAGGACGGCAGAGGGGATCCTAAAGGGGCGTTCTAACTGTCATTGTGTTCAGTGATTACTCAGCGTAAAGTAATTGTGTTTATGTTCTGTGTGTGTGTTTAGAGGAACAGGGATGTCATAACCCACCAAAACAGGACCAAAATTTCACAGCATTACTGTCTGATCATACCTGTTCCAGGTGGAGTGGGCCTCCGGGCACCTGTGGCAACATCCAGACTAGAGCTTCCACCGGACTTACTAGTAAACAGATAGAGAGACCAATGGAAAGTAGTTAAAACACATGATAATATGGTTAGTGGCTACATACACCACCTTAAATGACGTTTAAATTTTTTTGAAAGAAGTCTCTAATGCTCACCAAGGCTGCATTTATTTGATCACAAAATACATTAAACATTAAAAAACACTGTAATTTTCCTCTGTTTTATTAATACTTACAGTTGAGGTCATACGTTTACATACACCTTGCAAAATCTGCAAAATTTTATAAGAGGGATCATACAAAATGCATGATATTTTTTATTTAGTACTGGCCTGGATAAGACTTCTCACATAAAAGACGTTTACATATAGTCCACAAGAGAAAATAATAGTTGGATTTATAAGAATGACCCTGTTCAAATATTTACAAACACTTTTTTTTTTGTTTAGTGATTTTTTGTTTATGAGTCCCTTGTTTGTCCTGAACAGTTAAACTGCCTGCTGTTCTTCAGAAAAATCCTACAGGTCCCACAAATTTTTGAACAGAATGAAGATGTGTACTTTTTCCTTATTTTGCCTAAATATCATATTTTTACATTTACACTCCCCTTCAGAAGCTACAGAAAATACTTACATGTTTCCCAGAAGACAAAATAAGTTCTATTTTGTCTCCCCCACTAATTTTTATAAATTCAACTATTATTTTCTCTTGTGGACTATATGTAAACGTCTCTTATGTTAAATATCTTATTCAGGTCAGTACTAAATAAAAAAAATAACATGCATTTTGTATGATCCCCTTATTTTGGTAAAATAATTAACATTTTGCAGATTCTGCAAGGTGTATGTAAACTTTTGACCTCAACTGTATATGGATGCATAATGCATCTTTGCTTAATAAAAGTATTAATTTCTTGCAAAAACAATCATGACTGATTGTGCTTTTGTACGGTGGAGTAGCTAGCTAATGCATGGTGTACATGCCTGTTTCACACAGCAAAAACAGCATAAGGCAGCAGATATAGGCTTATGTGATTGGCTGGTACCTGGAGCTAAGGCGGTTCTGTCTCATTCTCTGTTCTTGTAATTGACGGGTACTCTCAAGCTTTACTGGACTGGGGATAAACCCCACCTCACATCCTTCCTTCACCAAACGCCCAATCCACCAGTCATTGTTATACTTCTGTTATCGGAAAAACACACAAATATACAAAAACAATACACAAATGAACACACACAGATTTTAAATAATGTAAGCCAAAGGTACAGCTACCGTCCATATGATTACATATACATGTAATTACATATGCATTTAAAGGGGTCATCGGATGCAACGTTCACGTTTTCATGTTGTTTGAACATTAATGTTTGTTGGCAGTGTATGTACAAATCTACCCTATAATGATACAAATCCATGCAGTGGTTTTTAATTAATCCGTAAAAATAATATCCCCTTTTTCAAATCGAGCCGTTCTCAGATGCCTGTCCCCACGACAGGTGATTGACATGAGCGTCTTACCTCAGACCTGCCCTAAATCAGCTGTAACAGTCCGACCTCCATTGTTTCGATGCCGGAACAGGGATGTAAATTAGACAAGAATATCTCAGACTGAGCGAATGAGGTGTTTTGTTGCTGGATGTAATAATGAACATAGTGGTCGTCATTTACTCCCGACATCTGAGCCGCTGAAGATGCAGTAGATTACGTTTGCTTAAGAATGGGAATGCGCCTCCCGATCTATCATTCGTGTTCCAGCTTCACTTACACCAGAAGTGAGTATAAGGGTTTTTTTTATGAATCTTTGTGATCGCCTTTCCTAATAATGTGCTAGTTAGCAAGTTTAGCGGCTAAAGTAAACAGGCTCGTCACTCCACAGAGAGAAGAGAGGGGCGGGGCAAACAGAGCTCATGTGCATTCAAAGGAACAATCCCTCAGAATGGGATGATTTTTCAAGAGCTCATTTTGACAAGGTAAAAGGGTGTTGTTTTACACAACTATTGAGAATTTTTAACCACAGTATATTATAGACTTTTCATTAAGACCCTAAAGAATCATATCAACTTATGAAAAAAGGGCATCCGATGACCCCTTTAAAGGGAAAAATGTCTGTCTGACCTCTTTGATGTGCAGGAAGTCTTTGGGTTCAAAAGAGATAGCCATGCCCTGAACCGGCACATCATCATTAGGGCCTGGGTTATAGCCAACGTTAGTCCTCACTGCAAACGCTACAGGCTTGGTCTACACAGTGAAAGGGAGAGAGAAAAATGCAGAGAATTAAAACACTTTTAGAAAAGAAAGAGAACTCCAATGAAAACTCTCAAGTGAAAGAAAGAACAATGGTCATGTGATCAGTTTTACAGCTAACATACACAAGTGATCTTATATATAGTCAAGAGGATGGAATAATACTGCAGAACAGTATAATGCTTCTGAACTTATTACCCAGTGGAGCAGCAAGCAACATGTTTTGTGCTGCAAGTCTCAATCAACACATCTGATTAAGTGTGTTAAATCATTACAACAAAATCATTTACCCAGGTGTTTCTTCATGACTGAGGTGGAAACTTATTGGTGTGGGACAACAAAATAACAAATGTTAATGCTAATGTAGTAAGTTAATGTTCCTTTTTTTCTGTGAAAAATTCTCAAATACATTTTAAGCACACTGCATTTTTAGAAACTGTCCTTCAAGGGATAGTTCACACAAAAATGAAAATTATAAAAATGTTCCAAAAATGAAAAATGAATTACTCACCCTCATCTCGTTCCAAACCTGTAAGACTTTTGTTCATCTCCAGAACACAAATTAACCACACGCATGTGTCGTGGTAATCTCATGAAAGCAAGTCAAAGACTGAAATTGTTGAATAAAGTCGTTATTTTTGTTTTCTTTGCGCACAAAAAGCATTCTTGTAGCTTCATAAAACTAAGGTTGAACCACTGATGTCACATGGACTATTTTAACAATGTTCTTACTACCTTTTTTGGCCTTGAACGTGTTAGTTGCGTTGTTGTCTATGCAGGGTCAGAATCAGAAAGCTCTCTGATTTCATCAAAATACCTTAATTGGTGTTCTGAAGATGAACGAGGGTCATGCGGGTTTGGAACGACATGAGGGTGAGTAAATAATGACAGAATTTTCATTTTGGGTGAACTATCCCTTTAAAGGTCAAGTGTGCAATTTTTAATAGTGTCTTTCAACATAAAAATCTATATGCTTTATCAGAATAATTACAATACTTGCACTGATGTTCCTCAGACTTTCTGGTTAGAGATTGTTAGAGAATTCTGAATTCAAATTTTATGCTAAAACAAAAACTTAACTTCAACAAACATTCACTTTTTTGCTGCCTTGTGCAGTAACATTAATAAAATACTAATATTTTCCATCAGTAAAATCAACTATAGTTAATCATACTGGTGTTTTTCAGGGTTTCAGCCTCTCAAAAAGAAGATGTTCTTCCTACAATAAGGTCTATTATCTTTACCCGGGGCAGAGTCTGAATAACAGACCGATGAGAAACTGAAAAACAGAAACTGGCACAGAACATGAAAGAACATAAAAAAAATACAACACCTTAGCCTTCTCTAGGGTTGCAAGCGCTTGTCTATCGGCTTCTTTCCTGAGAGCCTCAGGGTCCTCCTCCAGAGACACGTCAGAGTCTGAAGGACGACTGGTGTAGGAGTCTGCTGAGCCCTGCCAGAGAACAGAGAGGGGGAGTGAGAGGGAGGCATGGACGGAGGGCGAATCTGTGTTAACAGCCTTTGGCACAGTGTTTGAAAAAGCTCTTTTTTTAATTAGTATTCCTTGTCAAAAACCAAACACAATAACAATTTTACATCTCTTCTTCCACCAGGCCAAAAGAGAAGTGGCACAAATGACCACACAGTGAGTTTTCGTATGACACACAAACAATTTGTGAATGAAGAACAGGTTGAAGAAGAGGGCATGAACAGTGTGGGAGGAAGTCAAAGAGAGCAGAAGGTACAGTACAAACACGCGAAAAGAGTTTCTAAGAATATGTGGAGCAAAACAGAAAGAAGCAAATGTTTAGAGCAGCTGAATCGACTGGAGATGAGCTTCCCATGATGCTTATAGTTTGTGTATGTGCAAGGATGTAAACAAACTTCCAAGACGCTGACGTGTCCTCAAATACATGAACTTGTTTGTCCCAGGATTCTTATATTAAAATGAATGTTTGTTCAGTTAATTAATTGTTGTTTTTTGGCAATATTAAGGTCATATTACAATCATCATAGAAACAACTTCTTCACGTCTTCATCACTTCTTTATGCTATTTTTCACATTATTTAGCTTTTTCTATAAGTATTCATCATAAGGCACAAGTAAATATGAATTATTAATTTAATTATTAAAATAAAAGAATGATCACTTAAACAGAGTAAAACCAATAAAGTGTTACCAAAAGTTAGTGTTACTAAGGCAACAAAAGTCTCAATGAAAAGCTTAAGATAAAATATGACAGGAGAATACCTGTGTACAGACTATTTTTATTTCCATCATACATTATTTTCACTGCAAAATGCTATCAAGCACAATATATAGAGATTATGAGAAAAATGGATATATGGTGTATTCTACAGAATTGGTGCAAACTGCTGTCACACAACCAAAACATTTGAAAAGCACTTAAGTATTCAAATCTTAAATGTTTACTAAGATCCTTCTATTAACTATTGAAATCCACAATAATATTTCAAATATCAGTAAGCTTAATTTATAAAATAATTATTTATTGGGTACTCAGTTGGGAGGTTGCATCTGAACTCTTCAAAACTCTACCAAAACTGATTTTAACTACACCCCTACATTCATGATCAGAAAATATTTATTCACTCTCTCTCATAGCTACATGGTGAGTAGATCCACATCATTTTGAGGTAAATGTGTTCAAAAGTCTGAAAATCTGTGTGTGACTTTAAGAAACGTCACTACCGAGCACCTTTTTTTCTGCAATTAAGCACGTTTTTTGGAGTTACTTCATTGACATTTAGTTTTTATATATGAACAACTGTTCTGAACTGTGTCAGGTAACCATGTGCTTATTAGCATCTTTGAGGTAGGCTCAAAAGTATCTAAAATTAATCACTAGTGAATTGTCATTTGGCGAAGTTTCGGTAGTGACAACATTGTTTTTGGGTGTTATTCCCAAAAACTGTCACTACCATAACAGTCATGATCGAAACATGTCATCATTGTTACAGTAGTGACAAAAGGTAACACATAATCCTTTATTTGAGGGGAAAAAAACAAAATTTTTGCATAGTTACGCAATTTTTTTAGTATTTAGCATGTTTTAGTATGTGAGTTGAAGTTTTGTAATGTGATGTGGTCGCTACCAAAGCATTACTGTCACTACCGAAAAATGTGCAGTCACTAAAGAAACATGGGATGTTTTGTCAAAAATAAAGTATACTGAATTATCAGCTAAAATGTTATGATAGTTTTTTGGTAAAATGTACAGTCAAACTAATGAATCCTTAATTTTGAAATCAGTATGATTAACTTTTTACCTTTTACAGAGAAAAATTGGATTCAAAATACATCTCGTAAATCACACTTGAAATATTGTTAAAATTGTAATGATTATTGATTTACCCCTGAAAGCTTTTTAATAAAATATAAAAATATATATATTTACAAGGAAGATGTAAGCAAAATCTTAATAGGTCAATATAACCCTTCTTATTTAATTATATATTACTGTGTTTTGGTAGTGACAAATATTCTAAAACTTTCCAATATGAGAATTAACTGCACAGTTAATGATATTAATGATAGTGTCTTGGATATTATACAATTTGCATACATACAAAATGTGTGGAAACTTTGAACCAATTCTGTAGAATGGCCCACGCAGGTCATACACCTTGCTAAATTTTAACTGAACTAATGAGTGAAGTGTTATGAGAGTTTAAATCTACAGGGCCAGCTGAAGAAACACACATATGTCTGTATTGATTTGTACTTGCGTTAGAGTCTGGGTAAGTTCATGAAGATACTAAAAGCAGACAAACACACACACAAATCATCGTGGCACTGACTTTCACAGTACAGTACGGTGTCAGAACCTTTATATAAGCCTCCCACTCCTCTCATCTCTTTTTTCCCCCTACTTTCCTCTCGTTTTCCTGTCTATGTTTCAGGTGTTGATCGGACACTTATTCGTGGGAGGTGTGGACGGCGTGCGGACAGCTGCAAGAATGACTCATTAGATGGATGCGCTTTGCGTGCGTGAACACGAGTGCATTAGGTTTGTCACATATTTGTGCGTATGTGTGTGTGCATGTGTGTTTTAAATAGAAATGAGAATGTGTCAGGCTGACATATGCCATATGCAATGATGTTAAATTATTCATTGTGAAACAGAGGGTCACAGGAACCCAGCGCACACACTAAATATCACTAGGCAGCAACAGATTGCACACACACACACTTCGCCTGCTAGACTATCACTTTTACAGCAGAGATGTTATATTTGTAATTGTTAGTACAGTGGTCATAAAGCGAGCTAAATCCAAACCCTGCCAGAAACAAATTACACAAACACATGCTTTTCTATCATGGTAGGGATTTTCCACTGACATCTATATTTTAATATTCACGCTAAAACATTAGTGATTAGTATGTTTGTTAAGTAAAACCACATTAAACCTGTTGGATGGTCCCACAATGTAAGTCATTTCAGGTTTTACGATCCTTGTTGGGAAATCTGATGCCTAAAATAGGGAACCTGACACATGCAAATGTTTACTGAGCTATTTAAATGGGGACATTCCATAGACATCTAACAGCAAGTCATAAATACAATATCCTAACCCTTTGTACTAATTGCTCCCAAAATGTGGTTACGTTTCAGTTTCATAGGGCTAAAATGTTCCAATGACATTTTCCACTAGTAGCGATTAACTATTAAAATTTCATATACAATTTAAGTCTATCTTCTTTGAGCCTCTATTGCGACCACATAATAAGGAAATTCATTACACACTGAAAAATCACCTGGGAATGAAAATTTATTTTGGGTTGTAAATCTTTCAATTTAATTACACACTTAAACTACACAATCTCAACTGAAATAGCCCCAGATTTAATTCATTTCCTCATTTTCGTTCACTCGGGATGCTTCACGCAATCTCTCGCTGCATATTAATTCTGGAATTTGCACCTCGGCCCTGTTTTGTGTTAACTGTCAGCCGCCTATGTGCTTGGCAGTTTTCAAGGTCGGTACCAGGTCACCTCAGTAAAGGTCTACGACATCCATTCTCTTCAAACAGCACCAAGAGCATGTTATGAAGTTGGCTCCATTGTAGTAGCAACGTATTAACAATAATATTAGCTTAGGCTCTGCCGAGCTCGTAAACAAAGTTGACATTTTCAGTCTTCCAGCGTGTAAAGTTCCCCAGGCTGTGTAGAAAGCGGCCGTGAACACTATGCATCAATAACACTGTCAGACTCGCGCTAGTCAAGACATCAGCGGCGGCACGACAGGAACACGGAGCGGGGAACGAAACAAAAGACATGCCACAAGATGACGGCTGATCGAGAGAGAGAAAAAAAGCGAGAAATGGGACGAAATGAAAAGGACTGTGTGGGAGAGGTGGAGAGGAAGGATTAGTACTAGCTCTGGAAAAAAATAAAAAAAAAATCTCCCACACACACATTGTGGGATGATCAACTCTAACAACTACGCCTCTCTATATGAAATCAACAATAAATGACTGGCAGATTATTCTGATGTTTTTCTTTTATAATTCCTTCCCCAGGTTTTTATAAGAAATCTGATTTTGGTATAAAGGGGACGTCGGATGCAAAATCCACTTTTACATGGTGTTTGCATATAAATGTGTCTTAGCAGTGTGTGAACACAACCACCCCACAATGATAAAAACACATTCACTCCTTTTTTTAATCCCTAAAAAACCTAAACAGTCTCAATTATCAAGCCGTTTTGATTTTCTGGGCAGTATGATGTCAAATTGCTCAGGCCCCACCCACAACCGCTAACGGACTGTCCTGTATTAACATATTTCCGCCCTCAGTCAGTTGTATGCTGTCATTTTCTCTGCGCTTGAGCGGCTGTAGCAACAACAATATCTCGTAAGCAGTGCAGGTGTTTTGTAGTTGAATGTAAAAGTAAACATAAGAGTTTTGTTTTTGGGGCGAGAGCGGAAAGATTAATCACTGATGATCATTATCATTTAAAGAGATATGCATTGAAATGAGTGGCTGTGAACAAAGCTTTTTTTGACAAGGTAAAAAGGGTGTTGTTTTACTCGACCACTGAGGAATTTTAACCAATGTATGTTGCAGACATTTCATGAAGACCCTAAAGAATCATACCAACTTGGAAAATGGGCATTCAATGTCCACTTTAATGTTTTGAATTCAGTGTATGTTAAGCTCAGAAATGCAGATTCCTACATGAAATAACTTCTCTGTTTTTTTTTTCTTTAAAAAAAGCAAAAATAATGGTTACAGCACTTACACTTACAATGCAAGTATACAGGAACATTCAAAACACATTTAAATACATTTTCAAACTTACAGCCACATTATACAAGTTTCACATTGTTCCTATTTTTTTTCTTCTTCAGGCTTAACTAATAGTGCTTTAGTGATTCTTTGCAAATAATATTTTTACATATAGTAGTTATAATACTTCTATTTTTCACACCTAGGTGGATGTTGCACACTGGTGGTGGTTGAGGATTTCCTCCTTTAAAAAGTGGTAAAGTGTCAACAAAAGTGCTATACAAACGTAATGAATTATTTATTAAAAATAATGTAAAAAACTACAACAATAATAATAAACAATCAAATGAACTTAATAATTTTACCAAATTTGGTTAGGTAATATGTGACCCTTGACCAAAAAAACAGCCATAAGGATCAATTTTTTTTTAAATTGAGACTTACCTGACAGCTGAGTAAATAAGCTTTCCAGTGATGGTTTGTTAGCATAGGATAATATTTGGATTTATTCAACTATTTGAAAATCTGGAATCTGAGGGAGAAAAATCGAAATATTGAGAAAGTTGTCCAAATGAACACTCTAAAAAATGTTAGAGTGCAACTGGATTGTTTTGAACCAGCAGTTGGGTTAAATGTTTAAACCAACCTTCTGGGTAGTTTTATTTAACTCAACTATTGTTTAAAATTACTGGCTGTCTTAAAATGAACCCAAATTAGGTTGTAAATTAAAAATCAGACACATAATAGAGGCATCAGCAATAATCAAAAGGTAAACATTTATTAATAAGCACTAAAAAAAGTTTATTATTTAATTATTATTTATTCAACTTATTAATAAATGTCTGTTTATTGAACATTTAAATAAATGTTAATTTCCAACCTATTTTGGGTTCATATTAAGAATGAAATATAGTCATTTTTATAGTAACAGTATAGTAATTTAGAGATAATAAAACTACCCAGAAGGCTGGGTTAAACATTTAACCCAACTGCTGGGTCAAAACAATCCATTTGCTAGGTTTATCCATATTTCACTTAGCGCTGGGTTGTTTTTAACCCAGCATTTCTTAGAATTAAGTTCTTAGCAATGCATATTTCTAATCAGAAATTAAGTTTTGATATACATATTTATGGTAGGAAATTTACAAAATATCTTCATGGAACGTCTACTTAATATCCTAATGATTTTTGGCATAAAAGAAAAATCATACAATGTATTGTTGGCTATTGCTACAAATATACCTGTACTACATGCGACTAGTTTTGTGGTCCAGGGTCACATATTAGGTAAAAATCAATGTTATGGTTTCATTCTACTTTCTAAATAACTTTCAAAAGACTACAAGACCAAAATCATGAGATTAATCATATTAATTTCAATCTATTCACAGCCATTTTTATGCTTCTTTTGAGGTTTATATTTACCAGTACTCTACTTGTAGGTAGAAAAATATACAATGTTACATATAGGTGTAATATTTCTATTTTTCATGTTAAAAATAGAAATTTTTAACATTAAAAATGTTAAAATGTCATTGTCGCATTGTCTCTTTGATAAAAGAAGCAAACTGATGAACATACAACATACTGTTTCTTTCACTGATTTTTAACGTTTAAAATAATGTGGATCTGTTTATGTACTTTTACTGTTGACAGAGTTCAGTGAGTGTAACGTGAGAGAGTCACAAATGCATGTCGCTTCTGGGAATGTACAACAAAGACATATGCTTCTGAATTCATTTGTTCCCAAAGCACTACATGGATCAGATTATGCATTATTTGTCCTTAGGACAGCTGAATTGTTCAGGGTATTAAGTGAACAATCTACACAGAATGACAAATAATGGTAAGCACATGCAAACCAAGCAGATAATATTCATGTATAAATGTACTGATGCTTACAGCAAAGATTAGGATGCTTCAAAACAAACCCTGAACTCTGTTTGCTCATATAAGCATCTGATACCATCCTCACAATTGCCATCAATCTGATCCTAGACACTCAGACATCTTCAAGCCACTTAAGCAATAAATCACAGCTTTATTGTGCCACAGAATCTGACCGTCAAACTTAAAAAGACACATTTAATGGTGGATCACATTTAGAGATGTATATCTTACAACAATAAATCTGACAAGCCAAATGCCCTGCTGTGAAAACGCAGCGAGACTAAACCTGCTGATGACACAAAAGATGACATTTTCTCTGCATACAAATTCTTTCATTGTTAATCAAAAATGATGCCAATCAACAGCCTTTGAATTTTAACAAACTAGACAATTTACTGAGTTAACCAGTCACTAAAACCCTGATTTTTACCAAATACACAGCGATTTTCCCCTCACATATCACCTGCTCTTGCATATTACATCACAGCATTTTCGCATTTCAAATGCTAAAGACACGTATGAAAGGCTCAGCGATTCAATTGAACGTTGCCTAAAAAAAAAAGACCTGCAAAGACGTTTTTCCCTTTATTTTTGTTCTGCCTCCTCAAAAAGCTCCTTTAAAAGCACATTATTAAGAACATAATCACATTTGATTCAGTTCCATAAAGACTTTATGAATAACTCTGTTAGTTGGTGCATATGATTTGGTTGAATAATCACACTCCATGGGTGCCCAGATCGGACGGAAACCCAGACAAAGGGCTCTGTGACAGGGCAGCCAGTACCAGCAAGGTCCCTGAGCAGTGCTGGAGGTCTAATTTAAACCCAGCAGGCCTAAGCAGCTGCCCAGCCCAAAATGGAATCAAACGGCAGCATGAGAGAGAGAGAAGGAGAGAGAGAGGGAGGAAATAAAAGGAGAGAAGGTGCAAATAAGACATATTCATAAGAAAAGATCCATGCGTCCAAGACATTTTTTTTGACAAAGTCGTTAGTACGCTTAATTAGGCACCACACAAACTCACACGGACGTTTCCGGGTGTTTCTTACCATTGCGGGCCTCTGAATCCGTGCGTTGTTCTCCATGGCATTCGCTCCTTGCCACGGTAACACAGAGTCACACCCAAAGATCCGAGTCCACGCCGAACACGATGTGTGTGTATGTGTGTCACGCGAGCGTTTGTATTAATGTGTGTGTAGCCGTGATGGGTGTGTGTTGCAAAAGTTAGCCAGAGGACTATACGTGTGTGTCAGGAATTGACCAATTGCTCTGCTAACCTCATCACCCCCTCCTGGCTCATTCTGACACTCACTAACACACACACACACACACACACACACTCACAAACACACACACACACAGCTGAAACCTGTACTCAGTTTCTAAGTTGAAGGGGGTAAGAGAGAGAGAGAGCGCAAGCGAGAGAATTGGGGTGGGGGGGTCAAATTGCAGGACTTGTGCTACATTTGCAGACTGAGGGGTTAAATTTAGCTGTGACAGGCAGGGGCAGATCTCTCTCTCTCTCTCACTCAGCCTCTCCCGTGTTTAGCTCCGGTATAGAGTGGCGAGTGCCAGAAAGAGTGGGAATGTAAACGTCAGACAGACAGACAGAGAAGGAAAGAAAGAAAGAAGCAGGGGGAGGTAGTGAGAAACCCTTTTGAACAGTCCCCTCTCTGACAGAAGGCCACCTGACTCATTGTGTCTGTTACCGGTGGATCCCACACATCCGTTTAGCCAGTCACTTCACCTGAGGTTGACTCACACAAGTAGAACAGCTTCATTTAGTTCAAAATCACCTGAGTGTGACCATGATAGTAGTGATAAACTGAGATAAATTTGTCAGACCAATAAGCCAGACAATAATTAAACATTTTGAGATTATCGGTCAATAACTGTGACTGCAGAAGTGCTTGTTCATCCTTGTGCTATTTCCAAAATAAACTAACAGCCATCAGTCAGTGGCAAAAGCATAGTTTCGGTTTTCAATTTTTTTTCCTGATAAAAGTTAACATTAATTTTCACTATAATGTGTATATCTCAGCTGCTATAATTAAACTTTATTAATACTTTAGTGTTCACAAAGGCTTTTTTTCTTACATTATTTACATTTTTAGAAATACATTTTAAAATGTAATTTATTCCTGTGATCAAAGCTAATTTTTCAGCATCATTACTTTTTACTAATCTTCAGTGTCACATGATCTTTCAGAAATCATTCTAATATGCTGATTTGACTCTCAGGAAACATTTATTATTATTATTATCAATGTTGAAAACAGTTGTGCTGCTTAATATGCTTGTGGAAAATGTTTAAGGATTCTTTGATTAATAGAAAGTTCAGAGGAACAGCTTTTATTTGAAATAGAAATATTTTGTTGAATTATAAATATATTTACTGTCACTTCTGAGTATTTTTTTTTCTTTAAAAAAAATCATACTGCCCCTAAACATTTGAACAGTGGTGTGTATCACATACAGGTGCAGGAAAAACATTTGTTGAAGGAAACCAATTAACAATTCTTAATCTTACATGTTTTCTTAAATGTGTGTTTGAGGCCTGGTAAAATCAGTCATTACTTCTTGTTAACAGCATACTCAAAATTTGCTGAACAGATAAAAGAGTGAATCCGACTGCAATCTTGTTATTTGCATTTGTGATTTATTATGTGAAGTGCTCAATGAAGACATGAAAATGCATCGTTATGCCAACTGTGTTTGTCTACAGTTGTGAAATAATTGAAAATCAGATAAAATATTTATTTAATGCAGAAATTTAAGGTAAATAGGCACTGTCTTCAAACCTCCCGTGTTCACATAATTTTCCCTGCAATTGTGTATAATCTATCACAATCCAGTTACTGGCCTCGGTCATTGAGAAAATCCATATTAGTCGACCACTGCCTTGTAATAGATTTAGTTTGTCAGCTGAACAAACACTCACATGTCACTTTGACTCAAAGTATCCGTTCAATGAAACAATGCAAATCTCAGCACCAGTAAATAAACTACAAAGAAATTTTAAAACTACATAAATAACACCAAAATAATGAGATGCAACAAATTTTGACTTTCAAAGTCCCAGACACTGGTGTATAGGTTGACATCCTCAAGTGTTATGTGTTTGTCAGAACCACTAGAGGGCGACCTTTGACCCGCAGGCACAGCCTGTCCAACCTCACCATAACACCTTTCACCCACCACCTCACCATAACACTCTTGACTGTCACCACTCACCATCTTTGTCAGGTTCTCTCTCCTTTGTGGCTCAGTGGGAACACAGAAAAAATTCGGTGGATATCCATACTTGAGTATCCATTATTAAAGGCTATATAATGAAGAATAAAGCTTGTTTTGATACAAAAGAGCCTGATGTAATATGAAAACATACAGTAAATATTAAAACCTTAAACAAAAGTCACATTTAACATTCAAAGGGGCATATTTCTTAAAGGAATAATTCACACAAAAGTCGTGTGGATTATTTGTGAATTACTGTTATGTTTTTACCAGCTGTTTGGACTGTCATTCTGACGGCACCCACTATCCATTGGTAGGGCCCTATGAAATCGGTTTATTTTTTTCCCCAAATTCCATTAGATTTTTTCCCAAAGTCTGTTTTATTTTTTCCCAAATTCCTTTTTTCCATTTTAAATTTTTGTAGACTCTATTTGAATGGTTAAATTAAAAAAATTAGGGATGCACCGAAACGTATCGGCNGAAATGCTTGCGCGTTTTGTCAGTAAAGCCGGTTCTGTAATCAGCGGTAAATGCCATCAGGTGCGTGATTTCACGTTGAGCCGTATATACTACACACAGCCCTTGTTCACCGACGAGCTGCGCAAATCCATGTTCATTATCAGTGTGAATTTGCGCAGCTAGTCAGTGAACAACGGCTGTGTGTAGTATATACGGCTCAACGTGAAATC
>JAHKKF010484686.1:0-15700 GCA_019740295.1 Labeo calbasu | reverse complement strand
AGATGTGTACATTTGTATTATTTGACCTATATATGATATTTTTTTTCATTTAGTACTGCTACATAAGATGCTTACATGTTTCCCAGAAGACAAAATTTACAAAATTTACCCTGATCTTCAAATTCAAAACGTTTTCACCCCCGGCTCTTGCATAATTAACTTAAACAGTTTTGTTTCTCTATGTTCTCTGTGTTTGTTTCTCTAGCTCAGTGTAGTTTATTGGTTCAACATGTTTTCAAGTCATAACTCAAAAGGATTGTGACGCAAACTATGTATGTATTATTTATTACCAAAACATAATTTTTTTGACTGTCCATTCATAAACGCTGTAAAGGTACTGTTCATATTTAGCTCATGATGCACTAAATGTAAAGTGTCACCAAAAACATTTCAGAGCCACTATTGTTAAACAAGTATTTTAACTTCTACAACAGAACTCCAGTTTGCTTAAACACAATTTCATCCTAAAGCAGTCATAGATTAGCTATAAAAGGAATTAAGTTTAGGCTGTCGGAGACTGATGCAAATTCCATGCATTGGTGAACTGAACCAATATTATTATTATTATTAAATAATAATCCTAAATAACATTTTTAAAAGTGTTCAGAACAAAGTGCACAATAAGGGATGAAATTTTCCATGTGTTGCTGTCCTGATTCCAGGAAGTGCTTCACACACACACAGGTGCACACACTCCTACCCCAACCCTACACCTAAACCGACCCCACACAGGAAACTTTCTGCCTTTTTAGATTTTCAAAACACTGCATTCTGTATGATTTATAAGCTTGTTTCCTTATGGAGACCAAAAAATGTCCCCACGAAGACAAGAATGTTGGATAATAGGGATTTACCTAAACTCAGTCTAAAAAAATGACCTGATGTGCATAATTTTATTTGTCTGTGTGAAACAAGCAGTATTTCCATTCACACAGTCCCAATTTCTTTTTCCAGACCCTAAATTGTGTCACCTATCAACCAATCAGTTAAATATGTGCAAATACGATGAATATTGATATTATTTATTCTGGGAATTGGGTTTCTTCTCTTTCCCATTCCCATATATACCCAAGAGGACTCATCCCATAGTACCTTGCCATTCCTTCCCAATGCAACAGACCCTATAAAAATCACCTTAACATTCCCTAGAGGGCATTTCCCAATGTCTTTCATTAATTATTGCTAGTTCGGCTGAGTGCGGCAATGTTGGAGCATTCTGTTTCAGTCGGTTTCCCACAATTCCCAGGGGTCTACCTGTCATGCTCGATGGGGAGTCGCAGCGTCATGGCTGTGTTTTGGGGCCACGGTCACCCCACATACACAAATATACACTCGCCCATCCTCACACACCTCTTCACCCTCTGAGTCATCCAAGCCCATCATTCTTATTGTAATACAAAAGTGTCAATAATGCCCTGTTCTGGGAACAGTCCTTATCTGATGCCACACAATCCCCCCAGGACTATCACCCCCAGCCAAGCCAAGCTCAGAGTCTGTATAATCACGGCACATTCCCACACAAACACACATTTGATTAATAAATGTGTCCTTGATTTTGCATGTACAGATGGGTGAATCTCACAAAACATGTTTGGGTCATACTATACCCTACAAACCACTACACAAGCTGAAATATGGTCATGATAGATAGACACAGGATAGATGAATGATTTTTTGTTTTAAATTTCAACTGAGAATTATAGGAAACAACACAAAACACAACGAAACAACAAACACTCACAAAAAAATTGCATGTGTACCTGTGACTGGCGTGTGTGTGTGCTGACTCACTGTAACCATGATTACATCAGTCAGCTCTGCCTGCTCTAATTGTCCTGTATCCCGTCCATCACGGCAGATTTAATTGTGCTGGTTAATTAATAATTGCGTTTATCGAGGGGACATCAGATGCTGGATGTTGGGACGGCCTGTCAATGTAATTGGAAGGTCTGACGAAATGCCAGAGGAAGGAGAGGAAGCTTTTACCCAGGAAGGTTATCAGTGTCCCTGCTCCGAACTGTCATTTACCGCAACATACTCTCTCTCCGTCCCTCCTCGAGCAGTCTGTCTCTATCCACTTTGCATCCCTGTCTTTCACTTGTCTCTCTTATTACATGTCTATTCAAAAGCCTCTAACTGTTTCTGTACTGTACAACAAGATTAAAAACGGTAAAATGCTAATATACACAAAACATAAAATTCAAAATTTAAAATTTAATTTCAAGTATACTACAAATACATTTACATATTATGTACTTAATAAAAATACCCTGAAATTGTACTTTAATATACTAAACTGGTATATTTAAAGTCTGCTAAATTGGAACAACTAATTTTGTACTTAATGCATTTTAATTGTGCAGAAGTAGTGCTGAAATCCTACTAAAATATACTTATTATTAGTATATTTGATTGTGCTAAAATGAAACTATTGCAAGAATACTTTAAATATTTTGCATTTAATAAACAATATTATTCAAAGATCATACAATCCTCATCAACAGTGACATTAATACATATTTTGTGCACAAGTAGTACTCCAAATAAAGTTTAATTTAAATTTGATATCAGTAAGTAGACTTGGACAATACTTAGTATAAAATAAATGCATTTTAAATCTATAACTTCTTTTTTACTAGGGTAGACACACACAAAGACAAAACACAACATTTAATAATAATATATAAAATTGTATTGCAACATGAAACATAATCTAATGTGCAAAACTTATAACAAAAATTAAAAGAATGATTACTGTAAAAAAAAACAAAAAAACAATCATTTTGATGCATTATGCATGGACTTCTGAGTATGTACATTATACAGGAAATTATAAGGGCACTATAAGGGAATATTACTTTGCAAAATATTATTATTATTTATTTGTTTATTTATTATTTCTAATAAAAAAAACGATTATTTTAACAATATTTTACTACATATATAAAACATGTAGTTTCTATTTGAATATAATAGATTTTCATCATTAATTCTATAGCAATTTACACTTCCATATCACTTACAAAAACTACTTTTCAGTATAACTACATGTATTGTCCTTTACAGACTATATAAAATAACTTACAGTTTAAAAAAAATATTATAATTATTATTATTATTTTTTTGTAAAAATGATGATTTTCTTTTAAGAACGTGGCATTTTACAGGTAACAATATAATTTCAAGTAGACAAACTGACAGTCATAGAGAAAGTGACGCCCCCTTTCTAACGTGTCTTTCTCCATTTACAGACAACTTTAGCTCAGATCAGTCATGCTGGATCGGTTGAGATTGCTGAAATTGATCTATTGATGCCTATTGGCCGAGCTAGAAATACTAACACAATTACCTGCAGCCCAAGTCATTCCCGCCCCACGTCCATCTTCATCAGCACAATGCCTGAGGGGACGTGTGACTGCTGTACAAACACACTCCAACACTCTCCGCCTCTTCTCTCTTTCTTTCTACGCACTTCATTCTGTAATCTCCACATCTTTCTCCTTTCTCTTTCAACCTCCTGCCCTCTATCTTTCTGACCCCTCACTCCTTCTCTCACTATGTCTCTTTTAAGTGGTGTTTGGTATAACGGCTACAAACACACCTGGTCCCTTAAGGAGAGGTACGGCTATTCTCAAGTCAGATGAAGTGGCTGACGTCACATAAATACACTGTCCCATGCAACAGATGGTAAATAATGTTACAGTATAATAGTCTGAAATATCAAAAGTAAAAAACCCAGTTGCATTACATTATTCTTTACCATTTTCTATACCATTTTTAAAAACTGTATTGAAAAAAAAAAATCTAATAGGAATTGTTTATAAAATCTAATGGGAATTTATAAATAAAACTGTGCTGTCGTATTTTAATATCAGAGCAGAGCAGAACTGAACTCAAAATGACTCATGAATAAATATACTAAAATGTATTTAAAATATATTTATTTCATGCTAAGTATACTGCAAATACATTTACATATGATGTGCTTAATAAAAACAGCCTGCAGTTGTACTTTTGATATACTAAACTGGTATGCTTCAAGTCTGTTTAGTTTAGTTTTATTGATTTATATAGCACATTTAATAACGACAGGGTCGACCAAAGTGCTGTGCAAAAGTTTAAAACTATATTGCTGCTAAATATGGAAAACAAAACAAAAAACAAAACTAAAACTAAATCTGCTAAATTGGAACAACTAATTCTGTATTAAATGCATTTTAATTATTTAAGTAGTGCTGAAGCCCAACTAAACATATACTTAAGTATATTTAATGGTGCTAAAATGGAAATATTGCAAGTATACTTCAGGCCTTCAAAGATTATACAGTCCTCATCAATAGTGACATTAAAACACATTTAAGGCTTAATACAAAAAATGTGCATTGTGCACTAGTAGTAGTCCAAATAAAGTTCAATTACAATTTTATACCAGTAAGTCTCAAGCAATATGTCAGCAAATGTGTTAATAGACTTGAACTATACTTAGTATGAAATTATATATAATAAAAAAGTCAAGTGTCTTTGTAAAATGAATACTGTAAACTAGTAAATAATGTAGCCCACTGGATATTTGTATATAAAATATAGAATAATATAGTTATTTAATGTGGGTGGCACAGTGAAGTTTGTTAAATGTATTGGTCAATAAAAAGACCCCATAACCCAGCACAAACACACACCCCTCTTCTCCGTCCCATGGGTTTTGCACTAACGGTCCTGCTGTTGTGTTTCTACAGACGTGTTTATGTTCAAATGCACCAATAACAGTGATGCTCACAAGCATTCGCACAAAAACACACAGGAAATATTCACAACTACACACAAACATGATATATATACATACCATGCAAGTATTAAAAAAGGTATTTAAACCAATTATTGTTGTGTACTTAAGTTACCAGACATGTCTTTGAATTCTAGAGTGGAAGTAAGAGAAAAGTAATAAGTATATGGCAGAAATAGAAACAATGAGAGAGAACAGACACAGGGCATTATGGGATAGGATTCCTTTCGGTCGGTATGGTGGGCTGGAAGTCGGGTGGTTTTACGTAACCTGTTGAATGCTTATTGATCGCTTTGTGGTGTTTAAAGAATGGCCTCAACAATGGCATCTTCCTCTGTGGAAGAAAAGAAAGTGCTCCTTTCTTTCTCCGGGCATTTGTAAGCTGTGCATGATGCCCCGGCCACATGAATGTGCCATTGTTGAGCCAAAGGGAGCAGCTTACAAGAAAGCGAACAATACCTCACACCGCTAACAATGCGCAGACGGAGGATAGGTTGCAGGAGGTTTAAGAGCAGTTGTCTTTCGGCCTCTTTGCGGTGGGCCGGTGACCCAAATGAGAGGAGGGATGTGCGATCGTTTGTTTGTGGACGTATTGATTGAGGGACGGAGCTAAAAGGTAGACAAGAGGAAGTGGAAATGAAACACAGCTTTATTTTATTGCGGTGTGAGTTACAGTTGCAGTAACATCAAACACTGGCATTGTTAGGACTCCATTTAAACTCGTCTTCCCTCTGTCCCTCCCTCCTGTCTCCTCTTTGATATCTCTGTCCCATTTCCTACACTTTTTTAAACCACAGTCATTCCAGTCCTTCTACTTTTCTCTCTCTCGCATCTTAAAGTAAAATTTTCTTTATGTTAGTGAGGTCCACTGTCAATAATGTTGTGATACATGAAGCACAGCTCACACAGAAGTCACTTTCAAACCGAGCAACGTTCTGTTTGCCAACATAAAAAAAAAATTATTACTTACAGATACTCACAGATTGGTTTCTTGCTTAAAAACAAAAGAGCCCAACACTGTGTCAGTACAATGTTCTGTTCCAGAGATATGTCATATTCATGTTTTTGTACGGTTAATCTGTGGCTTTACAGTTTACATGGAGACTATCTGCCAGTCTGAAACTGTGTTTCTACAACAATATGGCTTAATATCTTTCTATGGTTGCTAGGGTGCTCTATATGGTTGCTAAGAAATGACTAGAGAGTTGCTAGAACATTGTATGTCCGATCACTTAGTAAAGTTATATCACACCTCAATGAGTTGTGTGATTTGACACCTTATTCATGGGTCTGCGACAGGGTTGCCAGGTTTTCACATCTAAATCTGCACAGTTGCTACTAAAACTAGCCCAAAATTAGCGCAATCATGTTTCGAGGGAAGTCCCCCAGTAAAAATACAAGTTTTTGGGGTTGTTTCAACCCGCGGACATGAAAAACAACCTGTGGAAACAGTGTTAACGTAGCCCGATTAAGCAGAAAAAAAACACAGATTGGGCAACACTGGTCTGCGACTAAGTGCGGGACGAATTACATAACAAAATTTTGTCCAGAAGAATAATAACACAATGTAACAAAATTTGTTTCAGTTAATTTTACAATGGTTCTTTTATAATTCTGTGGTGCTAAACGGTGTTATAAATAAATGGCGTTACTAACGGCGTTACTTTTCCAGTAACCAGTAATCAAAAGAATTACTGTTTCCCCCATTACAACGCCGTTACCGTTGCTGACAATGAAATGCGATGTTACTATAATTTATTATAACTTATTATTTATCTTTCAGTTCATCTGAATGGATGTGCAGCGTACCTGTATTTGACGAACTGTAAACTCTAGTGTGAAGGAACGCGACTAAACGTTGCTTTGTCTCACACACACAAAGAAAGCAAGAGCATCTTATATACCATGAAGAATTGACGCGCTATATATAAACGATGTTCTTTGTTGTATTTTCTTTTCAAAATACGGAGTTCCTTCGGAATTCTTCAGCTTGAAACAACTGCCGGTTTCTCCAGCAGTAGGCGGAACTAATGTACAACCGACAATCTCATTGGCTGGCGCTCACCTATTATCGTCCCTGTTTAGATTTCAGCAAATCAGTTTGAGCGAACGCAGACAACGTGATAAATATTCATGAACCCAGCAGCTCACTAATCTTAAATTCAGTCAACATGACAAATATGTATTCATACATGATTATTTATTGTCCCACAGCAACATTAAAATACATTATAGTAGATTAGTGTACAATGTTTCATAATAATAATTTATTCTATTTAGTGTCCATTTCATTCATTTAACATATTTAATAGTGGGGACATCAAGTTATTTGAAATATTTGAGCTTTTTTTTTTAAGTATCACAATAGTTACTTTCCCAGGTAGTTACTTTTATAATGATGTAACTGTTTGTGAGAAGTAACTAGTAACTATAACTAATTACTCTTTTTTTAAAGTAGCATGCTCAACACTGCATATTATACTATTTATTTTCACATAGCATAAATATTTGGGTGAATATTTAGGTCAGGTAAATTTGAGAATTTCTATCATTAAATATGAAGCATTGGCTTATTATAGCTAAGTTTTTGTGCTAATTTTGTATGTTTTTTAAAAGATATTTTGCATTTGCAAGGATGGAAATATTATAGAACATTCTGGAATGTTTCATAATATATTAGTGCATTCTGGAACATTCCGGAACATTGTGGGATGAGTCATAAAAGACAAAAATCATCCAGCGTACAATTCTGAAGTTTTGGATGACTCACTTTTGCATGCATGAGTAGTAACAGATTTGCTTGTGTAAGCCATCAACACATATTTGTAGTTTCCATGAGCACTGTTATTGATTTAAATAAAAATATATAAATTTGCTTCACAGTGTATGTATGAATAAAGTGTAGCTGTGTTTGGTGTATTAAAAAATAAAATAAAATTGTTGTATGAAAACACATCACTAGAATTATACCAGAAATCCTAATGTTTTTTCCACAAAAAAAAACATACATGTATGACACACGTCTCTCAGTGGGACCTGAACACTCTCTCTAAATGTGAGGCCTGTGGGATACAAGATTGATGGTAGTAATGAGGTTCCCGTTCATGTGCTTATTGGTATAAATAACATCCCCAAATCAGACAGAGAGGCACCATGAAAGAGATGCGCCTCTGATAGCCGTAACTCCATCACCCTGCAGTGATAGCAACAAGTCTGGACATACACAACATCATTTACACACTACCTGCTCTCAGACCCTACACGACATGGAAATTGCCGAAATTGGATCGTGTCCTCAGCTTCTAAAAGAGATTAGATTTTACAGTGAGACGTTTTCTGCCTCCCAACCTCACTGTTTCTCTCTCTCTCTCTCGCTTTGGAGCAGTTCACTGAGAGATGGTGGGACCCCAGTCTCCTGTCCTAGGGCTCATCCGTTAGCTCAGTTTAATGTAGTTATGAAGGGGGGGTTGAGCTTCCTGTCTTGGCCGAACAGACCTGGTTAAATGAGGTTTTTGGTTGCCTGGGGGAGCAAAGTGTAATGGACCTTATTAACTCTCTCTTCTCTCTCTGTATATATGTGCGTGTGAGCGCAGAGGAAGAGATATGGAGGTTAAGGGTACGGCCCAGGAGAGTGACGGTGTATTTGTTGTGAAACAGCACTGTGTGGTGTGCCACAACACTATTACGTACATTTACACCATGTTATATCGCAGAATGGCCAATTTTAGTAAAAAATTACTAGGTTATATAGAGTATTTTTGTCCCTCACTGATATTTTGAGATGTACAATCTTTAATATGAACATAACACATTACGATTTATAAAAAGTAACTTTAGGGAACATTGCCTTGAGAAAATGATGTACACTCCAGCATACTTTCAAAAAGAGTGTTTATATAAAGACTCATAATTCGAAATGTGAATCGAATGTACTTAATATTAAAATTAAATATTAGAATTAAAATTAAAATTAAAATATTGAGAAAATCACCTTTAAATTTGTCCAAATGAAGTTCTTAGCAATGCAAATTACTAATCAAAAATTAATCTTTGATATATTTACAGTAAGAAAAATTAACCAAATATCTTCATGGAACTTGATCTTTACTTAACATCCTAATGATTTTTGGCATAAAAGAAAAATCGACAATTTTGACCCATACCATGTATTTTTGGCTACTGCTACAAATATACCTGTGATACTTATGACTGGTTTTGTGGTCCAGGGTCACACACAAACATACACAGAGCTCCAGTGATATAAAAGCATGATTTGTCAATTGTGTTTTGCAGCATACTGTGTTATAGAACAGGAAAGCATAACTAGCACTGGAAAACTGGTCATTCCACTACTATTCTATTACAAGAGCAAGCAAAGCTTTCGAGTAATATACCATTGAGCAGATGCCTAATTGCTGAGTTCAACCCTAAATTTTTTCAGCTACCAGATCAGACCTTTAAATACTGGGCCACACAACCATAGAAGGCAGTACAAATCTATCTGAATTTCTCTTCTCAGATATGTTGTATGCCATTAAAGTGTTACTGCTGTACAGTTGAAACAAATGATAAATCATAAAGAAAAACAAAACCTACAGCTCACACTGTTTTGATGACTTACAGACATTTTAGTGACCCATGCTAAGCGAAGAGCATCTATTCCCTGTCGGACACATGAAAGCACAAACACACACATGCATACACACCATGCCTGACCTACCGCACCCTTTCCCATGGGCGTGTGTTGTATGGGTGGGGTGCTGGACACAAGGGGAATGAGGTAACCCAAGTTACAGGTCATCCTGTGTGTTTGGGTTTACTTAGCTATACTTTGGGGCCAATTTGGTCTCTGGAAGTGAAGCTAGATGTGACAAAACCTCCCTCTGGAGTTGTTCTCAATTGCAAAGACAAATCTTAAAGTAACAGATTCACTGGCCAAACTGAAAAAACATACCTATACATATAGTACAATTCACTGCAGTTTCCAGGAGCAGAATAATGATTAATAAGCAATTTTTAAAAATGGTTCTATGCACAATTATAATGTTATATACCTTAAAATATCTTCACCATACTTCATGATTTTTAAACTAATAAATGTTGACGCTTGCATCACATAATCAGCTCCATATGCATGGCTTTTCTCATGTAGTAAACTTGCTCGGTAGCGCACCTGGTACAGTACTGAATTTGCGATGTGGAGCACTCGTATGAATCCTGTGAAACACGATTCATGACTAATAAACTCAGACTAGTAGAAGCAAGCTAAAATAGCATGGATGCTTCAGCAAATGTGTTTTTATGTAACGTTTGCTTTTGGTAACACTATTTGTAGGTGCTGCATCACTTTCAAATGCTATAGAGCACAAAGTCTTCGCGCGCCACTAACTGGACATTTTAATTCCGAGTTGCTGTGTAAATAATGTAAAAAAAACAATGCCAGATTCATGTTTATCTGTTTTGGATAAAACTGAATGCACTTATAGCACCACTCACTGGCCATTTCACTTGAAAAGTGTGACAAAGCATGCAAGCAGCAACATAATATCATTTTACATAAGTGTTGCCACAGGCATGTTTTTCAAATGGACTCGTGTTATAGTTCTAACAATCCAAAAAGTTTTCTTTTCAGCTTGTTAGCTTGATATAAAAACATCAGAAGTCTATGCAAAGCTGGATAGCTGGGTTTATGCGTGTGTATGTGTTTTTAACCTCTTTGTCCATCAGTTGCACTTTCCTTCTCCATCGCTCTCTCTCTGGGGACTCGGCTGTCGATCGCCTCCCATTCTCTTGCACACCCCGGCTGTCCTGTAACCATGGTAACTGCCCAGATGTTGGACTCTGATTAGCCGAGACTGCCAAATAAAATCAGGGTGACGATAAAGATCAGGAGGTGGGGTGAGGGGGGCTGATGGGTAGTTATAAAGGGACAGTGTGCCATATACACACGTCTAAACACATAAATGACAAATGAGCATAAAAAACAAGCAACACGTAGCAGTTTTACACATTCACTGGTGCATTATGGGAAAACTCTCTCCTAGCAAACAAGCACCTGACCAACTAAACCCAGCTATAAATACACACTTGTGGCCATTTATATGCAGTGTTTCAACAAATTTGCTTTAAAAAAAGCTCTCCACAAACAAGTAAACAAACTAAAATTTCTTTTCATTTTCCTCACAATGATGTGGCATGACGCGGATTACAAAAATAGCTGTAGGCCTTTCATACGCTTCCAAAGAAAACACTTCATTACTCCACCTGGCATCGTGATGATGTGGTGTTAGCGGCAGTCTGTGGGAATAAAGGTGCTCATTGTCCCAGAATCTACCCAAGGTCGCCGAGGATGACAAATACACACACATACAAATACACACACTTGGAGTCTCCTACTCACACTCCAGCTTGATATTCCCTGTGAAGAACTGCCATGCTGGAGCGAGCCGACATTTCTTCCAATCCAAAGTATTGTCCTCAGTTCTGGCATGGTGACTGATGTACTTCTGACAGTGAGAGCCGTTAAGTCCTAATTGCATAGCACAGGCGTGTTAACTGTTTGCAGTATTTTTAAAGTAATTGTACACAGAATTGTCAAAGTCAGACAGCTGCATGTGTCATTTACATGTTGCATGTGACAGTTGCCACATCACACGCCTCATTCATCTGCACACACAGGCTACCGGTTGTGGCTCGCGTCAACTTCTTGTGTTATTGCCTCCTTATGATAAATAGCTTGTTGTATTCCTCATTTGTAAGTCACTTTGGATAAAAGCATCTGCTAAGTGAAAATGTGACCCTGGAGCACAAAACCAGTCATAAGTTCAGCACTAGCCAACAATACATTGTATGGGTTAAAATGATCGATTTTTCTTTTATGCCAAACATCATTAGGATATTAAGTTCCATCATGTTCCTTAAAGATATTTTGTAAATTTCCTACCGTAAATATACCAAAACTTAATTTTTGATTAGTAATATGCATTGCTAAGAACTGCAAGCATTGATTATATATTATATGCAACATTGATATATATTTATCTACATACTGTATATTACATTAAAATAGTCTTAATAGATTAATTCGTAAGAAATCATTAAGTTTATCATGCTAAAAACAACAACAACAACAACAAAAACATAAGATATCGTGTAGTGGAGTTTTGTTATTATTTTCCCATAATAGAATGAGAACTGCTCCAAAAAACAAAAACATTCCAAATAAATACATCATATATGTGACCCTGGACTACAAAACCAGTCATAAGTAGCAATATTAAGTAAAGATGATGTTCCATTAAGATATTTTGTAAATTTCCTACCATAAAACATAATTTTTGATTAGTAATATGCATTGCTAAGAGCTTCATTTGGACAACTTTAAAGGCGATTTTCTCAATATATATAACCATACATCAATGGAAAGCTTATTTATTTACAATTTACAATAATTTATCCTTATGACTGGTTTTGTGGTCCAGGGTCACAAATGTTATTATATAATTACCACCAATAGATACCACATTCATTTCAATTGAGAATAATAGGTAAACAACCACAAAAAACAACTAAACTATAAAAAAAAAAAAAAAAAAAAAAAAAAAACATATGGTGTAAAGTATATATATTAGTCTATATACTGTATATTACAATAAATTGAAGAGTTCAGATGCAAAAGCCTCTAAATCCATCTGACGTATTTCTTTAAAATGAGCATTTCTTTCTGGCTACTTTGTTTCTATGTACGTACTGGTACGTCTGATTGGGCTGAGGCTGGGATTTAGCGAGTTTGAAGTAAAAATATTTGATGGACATATAATATGTGTCAGGAGCATTCACTCAGTATCATTATTTCATGTTTGACCAAGATGGCTTTTAGCTGGTTTGCATCTGAACTCTTCAATTCATCTTCTGAATAATCCGTATTAAATCAATAAATTTACCACACACACACACACACACACACACACACAAAGTGGAGTTTTGCTATTATTTTCCCATAATAAAATGAGAACTGCTCCAAAAAAACAAAACATTCCAAATAAATAGTCAATAGGATTATACTTTTTTGTTCATTTTGAAGCATGGCAGTCCTAGTTCTACTGAAAAGCGCTGAAAATGTTGTGATCACCTTTACAGAGCCAAAATTAGCACCCTGGTTAGATTTTGGGGTTATGTTTATGAAAATGCATTGCTAGAATTTGCTAAATTGTGTTGGTTGATTGATTTTTCACAAAGTAAACACTGTAAACAATATCATGTAGTACCTTATGATTTGTTTATCTGGTAAACATATTCAACTTATTACGAGTTCAACATAACACCGGGCTGATGTTGTGGCTTCCATACATTAGCACTGTCACTTAAATGACTGCTAATTAAATTTGGAAAATGTTAAACTCAGATTCTTTGAAAACTGTTATTTCTATGATAAAGCTCCAAGGCATTAGAGACATAAGAGTATCACTGTCTGTAAAGTTGCTTTGAAACTGTGTGGATTATGAGGGCTACGCAAGTCAATTTAACTTGATTTGACATCTCAGTGATATCTATCAGGTGGTAAGGAAATTTTAAGCATGCTGTTCTATATTATTGAATTACAAATCATTTTTGATGAAAAAAACAAAATCCCAATCCCTTTTTTTTAAAGTGGGCAACCCTAGTTTAAATAAATTGTATTAACTGGTTCCTTTGTTTCTTCTTTCTCCTAAAATTACCTTTCTGCTCTCACATTGTGTAAAATAGCAAACAAAGCTATATAAAAAGTTGTTTGTTTTTTTTTTTTTTTAAATGCAATGAATTAAAACGATGTGTGTTAACATTAGGTGTGTGTGTATGCAGTCAAATTATAGTTTTGGTCAGTAAATTTTTAAAATCTCTTTGGTGCCTCCAGCAGCTTTCAGATGATTATGAGGGAGAATTTGACATTTGATCAAATACCATGTCCTGTGGGAAGAAGTCTAATAAAATAAAAATGACGCGCTCGTGTTTTCCGTTTTCGCTCCGTTACGCCATCGGTGTGTGGAGGTCGCAGTGGTGACGCTACCTGATCCGTGCATGTGCCTTTAATCAGACAGGGAGGAAGTGATCAGGCACTTCCGCCCATGGACCGAAATCACATTAAAACATTAAAACATCTCCAACCTAAAGTACTGATAATGGAACTAAATAGGTAAAGGCCGTATAACTTCCCTTCTCTCTCAGAGAAAGAGGGATGAGAGAGAAAGAGAGAGAGATAAACAGAGAGAGAGAGGCTGGGGGCAACACTGTAAGCCTCGCCTCTCCATTTTCTAATAAACTCCAGCAATCAGATCATTTGTGCTTTAAATGGGCAACTTGATGGCAGCAGTCTGCATTAGCCACTGGTGCTCTCACAATCTGATTAGACACAGACAGTGACAGTTTCCAGCCAAAGCAGTAGGTAACACAATGACAATCACGCACACACACACACGGACACAAATGCACTGACAAACAAGGCCCTTGAGGCTCCCTCTCGCTGTCCTTCTCTCTTTCCCTCTATCTCTGAAGACCTTTTTGCTGGTGTTTGTGGCACTAATTGAATTGCGTGAAGCAGATGTCATTATTGTTGAGCAGTCAAGCACTTGATGTTTCCAAGTTGTTAGACACTAATTTAAGCTTATTAGCAGCTTTGCCAGGGAGCAAAGGTCACGCTGTGTGTGTGTGTGCACTGAAAAGTCTTTCCCTGGAAGGAAAAAGGATGAGAAATCTGTACAATTAATAAAGTAAAACTTTGATAGCAAACTGGATGATTCTCAGTGGACTAATAGTAGCGTAAAGCCAAAAATAATGTTTCCCAAAAACACTGTTAGTCAACAGTGGTCTCAGTTACTGTAGTTCTACAATACAGTGTTTAACAAAACTATAGTTGGACCTATCGCTCTCGAATTGTGCCTAGCATAGTTTCTTGTTAAGGCCGTGACACATCAAAATAACTAGCTGTGCTGAAAATGTTGCATTTGAACACAGAGCAAAAATTGTCTATATAAGCCGCAATAGTCTATACTCATAATGCATAAAGAGTTTTACAAAACTGTGGATGTACAAGCTGTAAACAAAGCAGCACTTGCTTACCATTTTGAATATGAATCATGTTAATCGCTTTCTTCATTGCAGACAGTCAATATGAAAATACATGCGTATTGGATCTTGAAAATGACTATGACTAGGTTGTTTGGATGAAGGAGTGGACAGATTCATGTTTGCGCATTACAGGCTTGTACTTTCAACATATCGCTTTTCAGTAATGCCATAGTCACCCTTAATAGCTGTTTCTGCATATTAATGTTAAACAGTTGAGGTCGAATGATTGCATCCCCCTTTCAGAATCATTAAAAAATGTTAATTATTTTACCAAAATAAGAGGGATCATACAAAATGCATGTTATTGTTTATTCAGTACTGACCTGAAAAAGATATTTCACATAAAATATGTTTACATATAGTCCACAAGAAAAAATGACCCCGTTTAAAAGTTTACACACGCTTGATTCTCAATACTGTGTTGTTTCCTGAATGACCCACAGCTGTGTTTGTTTGTTTCGTGATAGTTGTTCATGAGTCCCTTGTTTGTCCTGAACAGTTAAACTGCTGCTGTTCTTCAGAAAAATTCTTCAGGTCCCACAAATTCTGTGGTTTTCCAGCATTTTTGTGTATTTGAACCCTTTCCAACAATGACTGTATTATTTTGAGATCCATCTTTTCACCCTGAGGACAACTGAGGGACTCATATGCAACTATTACAGAAGGTTCAAACACTCACTGATGCTCCAGAAGGGAAAACCATGCATTAAGAGCTGGGGGGTGAAAACTTTTGAACAGAATGGAGATGTGTAGATTTTTCTTATTTTGCCTAATTTTCTTTTTCATTTAGCACTGCCCTTCAGAAGCTACAGA
>JAHKKF010484681.1:0-12039 GCA_019740295.1 Labeo calbasu | reverse complement strand
ACTGGAAAAGATCTCCTTCAGTTTCGACTTTTTCTTCAGCCTTCATCCTGTTTAGCTATCTGTCAAGGTGCAACCTACTTGCAGCAGGGACAGAATAATATTTGCATATTTGATAGGATGGTATGTTGGCATAAAAAGTTTTCTGATTTTAAATAAAATATCCACAAACCACTAGAAAAGTGTTATATATATTTTTGTTGACTTTTATCTCAAATGTTTCCAAGAATGTTTAAATCCAGAGAAATAAGCAATTTTAACTAGTGAACAGACCGTATCATTGTGTCACCTGCCAATGACATCAAACACCCTTGATTTCCTTGTTTTATTTAGTAGAAAACATGGAAAGACACTTTAATGTTACGCATTTTATTAGACAGGTGACAAACGCATAGAGTAGCATTATAACAGAACTTTCAACACACTCAAATGTATCTAGCATGATTTTCCTCCATACGCCTGACTGGAAGGAGCAGAAGCTCTCGACTGTGGCATAATAAAAGCTCCGCTGACATCATTGTAGCGTTTGGGCCAATCAGACACACAATTGTTCATTTGATTTACTAAATCAATTATTCATTAAATTAACAAATAATCACAGACCCCCTCTCCCAATCCACAACACTGGCTGCCGTGACGTCTCCAATGGCCCACCAGGCCCCTGGTTACCATGGCAACCAGAATACCTCGGCCAGTACTTTTCCTTTTAGTTTCCTAAAGCTATTAGGATATTTTCATTTTTCTTTCACCTTATTTTAGTTTATCTGACCATCACTATCTTCCCTCTCGCTTTAGGATTATAGCAGTTCTAGCAACTGTTGTCCCCTTAATGAACTGTACCGGTTATTAGTAGACTAATTCCTCTCTCTCCTTACTCCTTAGCAGTCAGGCCTATTACATGAGGTACAGGTACCGTTCACCACGCTCTAGGCCCTGAGAAGACTAGAAACACTTCCTAGTGTTTCTGCTTATTTACTTTGAGATGTTTGATGCGTCCCTGCTAGCTTAGCTTGCCTTTGAACAAGGGACAACTGTGTAGTCATATCTCCTATCTTAAACTAAATAAGGAAAGCCCTTTCTTCTACCTCTGTCTCTTTCTGATTTTATTTCAGTTTTGTTTTATTTGATACCTTCATAGTGACCAAACCTATGAACCATCAGTGTTGTGAGTAATAATTTGACAGGTAAGGCCTGGTCATTAGCTGACCCCTGCTTACAGCCCCATCGAAGTTACTCAAACCCTCTCTCTGTGCTGACCTGCACAAAATCTTAGCACCCCCACCTCACTAGCTGCCCCTAACCAGCTATTCACACCTTACACGGCCTACAGAGCCATTCCCTAAACAGATAGCTTAACACCTCTGTACTTACTTGCATTTGCCGTCTGCCTTTCTCTCTCGTGTTCCCACAAGTGAACCAGCATGCCTCAGACACCCAGCCCTGCCACCCACCAGGAACACCTGGAGACCCCGCAGAGCACTGTGATGGACATCCTTCAGCCTAAAGCAGCCAACGACCTGCAACGGCACAGAAAGGACACCTCACACCCAGCATGGACAATCAGGAGCTGACCAGCGTCATCCTCTCCTTGGCCCACAGCCTCAAGGGCCTCAGACAGGAGGTAAATGAACTGAAACTGCAAGTCACAGTGTTCCAAAGGGAACCGACACCTGCTCAGTAAGAGAAAGAACAGGACAGGCACAAGGAACCTGACAGAACGGCACAACAGCAGCAAATCACCAGTCTTCAGGAGGCTCTAACAGCTGCCGGACACAGAGAGCAGCTTGAAAAGACCACCAGACAAGATTTGGAAGGAGAACTGTTTCACACAAAGTCACTGTTAGAAACAGCACCCATGGAATTTAATGAGAGAGACACTAGAGCTAAGGCCCTAGAAGGCCATCTGCATGCAGCCAGAGCTGAAGTCCAAACCCTGACT
The DNA here is from genome assembly GCA_019740295.1 of Labeo calbasu. Classification (NCBI taxonomy): domain Eukaryota; kingdom Metazoa; phylum Chordata; class Actinopteri; order Cypriniformes; family Cyprinidae; genus Labeo; species Labeo calbasu. The sequence goes on along the minus strand of JAHKKF010484681.1, from coordinate 10,103 downwards.
CAGCAGTTCGGCAACATTAAAGAAGAGCTTGACATGGTTCAGAGAGAACTGAAATAGTCTTACAGACTGTGCATGGACTCAAGTAAAGGACACCCTGGTGCACGTCACACAGCCAGCAGTGCAAACCCCTGTACCCCTGTACACAGATACAAAGAGGAGAGCCAAATCCTTCTGCTTGACACTTCACAAGTCAGTTTCCAGAAAACCTCTGCAGCCGCAGAAGAAACAGAATTAATTCAGACAAACCCTGAAGTGACACATGAAGTGACACTCAAAGAACTCAATCGAATGGCCAGAAACATCCCTGTATTCACACCAGAACTTGCAGGAGACCATGACGTCCACGCCTACATGAGAGACATTGACTTTGACTGTGGCAGTAACTCCATACTTACTGCCACGTGCTTCGACTAGCTTACTTCGGAGCTCACAATGAACCTGGGATGGAAGAGGACACCAGCTTCAAGAGCATCTTCCTCCGAAACCTCCATCCTATTGTAAGTCACCATCTAGGTATTTTAGCCTGCCCTCACTCAATGCCTATTCAACAAATGCATGACCTGACACAGAAGGCCTTTAACAAGCACAAGGCCTCCACCAAAGGTGTTTGTAAGACCCCACTGATTCTGAACTGCACAACCCAGAATCCAAAGCGGGCATCAGAGGGCACCCAGCATTGCCACAATGCCAGGCCCTTCTACAGAAAGACACTAGCCAACAGAGGACAGAACTATCACCATGGCAACGGACCCAGGTTCGAGACCAACCACTGGGAAAAGCCATGGAAAAGGGCATTTTCATCCTGCAAACACCATGGTATGTCCAACAGCAGTCCACCACAACATCCTCCTCTGCACCCCACACACAGTTGCTGAACGGAGGCTGCACAACGACAGCTGGACACACCTGCTTGTGAGTTTCAGGAGCTGCTGACACTAGCAAAAGAGCTCCTCCTACAAAACTCCACTGAGAAGTGCTGGAAAGGACAAACTTTTGACTCCTTGTCAAACATAACACATCCAGGGGAGGAGCATCCTGTGAAACCAGTCGACACCCCAGGAGCAACCAGACAATGTTGGATAGAGCAACGGGCCCACATGCTTAACAGCGAAACCTCTACCAACACAACTCAGGCAAGCTTAAGTCAGTGCTGCCACCAGAGCAAAGCAACACTGCCAGACTTTTAGTGACGTTCAAGCAGAACAGAGGGCTAACAACCACCTGCTGCCCTCCTGCCATAATCACTAGGTCAGTCTGAAACTCTCTTCACACTACCATCTCCATTACTATTCCCTGCGACCCTCGGAATCACCTGCCCTCTCACAAGTGAGAGTTCAACCAGTTGTTCCAAACAACACCTAAAGCAACCATTTGACCCAGGCTGAATCACTCCTGGATGACAGATGACACTGCCATGACACCTGCTACACAAGCTCAAGGACCTGCACCTTGCTACTGCCTACACCACCACAGTATACCATCTGACAGCACCCAACCACTGCTGGAGGCACCAACAGCCAGAGAATCACCTTTCTCTCCCAGCCATGAGTGACAGGTGCGTGTCTGATTGTTCTGCACTTTTGATGTCGCATGCTGTTGTCTGTTGGATGGACAGCAACGTTCGAAGAGGGGGGAGTTGTAGCGTTTGGGCCAATCAGACACACAATTGTTTATTTGATTTACTAAATAAATTATTCATTAAATTAACAAATAATCACAGACCCCCTCTCCCAGTCCACAACACTGGCTGCAGTGACGTCTCCAATGGCCCACCAGGCCCCTGGTTACCATGGCAACCAGAATACCTCGGCCAGATCAGATAAACTTTACGACCTACAAGTATGTAGAGAGAATCTTCCCCTACTTAAATCTCTCAAAAACAGAAACATACTGCTATAGGAAATGGACTCTTTCCTATTCAATCACAGACAAACCTTTCTTTGACCTTCTTATCACACATAGCCCAGATCATCGTGTACAGTATTACTGCATTGTATTTTAATTTTGTCTGTTGTATTTGTCCTTCTACTGTTTTATGCGTGTGTTATGATAGATGACTAGTCGTATAACCCACCTACGCCATGTTTGGTCTCTTTGAATTCGTATTTTAATTATCTAAAAGATGGTGTATATTATATGTTGATACCTATGCAACATATTAGTGTTTTAAGAAACTTTAGTAGTTTTTGCATCAACACCCAGTTGAATTACATATGCAAAATACCATGCTCACAGACCAAGAGTCGTAAACTTTCCCTCCAAAGGGGAAAGTTGCCGTTGGTTCTTGGACCTCCAGAGAATTTAAAACCATCACATAAGACTCTCTTTTCTCTCTTCTGCAAAATCTCCCGATTGCTGCCCGTGTGGAGAAACATACGGGGAGCCTGAGCTGGCACAGGGCGTGCTCGGCGGGCCCGACAAGCCCCAACATATAGAGCTGTGGCTCTCAACCACAAAGAGCCAGACACTTTCACTCAACCCAGGAATTCATCCTCATGAAATGTCCTCGAACAGACATTTATCTCTTCCGCGTTTTTTCTTTCTTCACTTGTCTCACATCAGTTCTTTCAGAACCTAAGAGGATGAGGAGGATGAGCTAGAACTCATCTGGACTCTAAGCTGCGCCAGGCCTTGCAGCCTTGTCTTTCCATTCCCCAAAGACCACAGGAATTCAACTGGGTCACTCTCAGCTCTTGGTTCTTCTTCAATTTTCACATGGGGAGAAACTCCCAGTCACCATCGAGTCAGAACATCTTTGGAGTTCATCACTCTTCAGACCCGTTAGAACGTGATCGCGATTCCAAAACCACCACTGCTCCAAACCATCAAGACTTTCACAAGAGACTGCATTTGGACACTTGTTCAACGACCAAGGCAATGCAAGTATTGTATATTTAACTAAACACAACAGAGGTTTAGTATAAGCTGTAGACAGCACTGATGGTTTCACTCAGGTGGTTAACTGACTCTGTTCATAGCTATATTCTCTTGTCTCTCTAACTGCTTTTCACTTGCCCTTCTCCCATGTATGAGTGATTTCATGTTTGTTTGTTTAGATAAGTTATGTGTTAGTCCTTCGTTAATAAATTCTTGTGCACAAATTACATGAGCTTTGATTCTGATTCTGCCTTGCAAATTAATGTCCCTTTACGATTCCGATTCGAGATACATGCTCTAATGCAATGGTACTTTAAGAAAGTTATTTTCTGTGGCCAGGAAAATATCATTTTTTAGAGTTGATATAAAAATTATACTGAATGCTCGCTGGACGAACAGATTAGCTGATGGAAATTGAATTCTGCTACAGTTACTACTGGCAGCTGATATAAATAATTGTAATTAATCATAATTAATTGTAATTATTTATATACATTTCCCTTTTGAGTTAAATTTGCGATTTAAAAAAGATTGCATCAACATTCCAGTCTTCACTGGAAACAAGCCGTTAGTGGGGCTGAATGATGAGAGATGACATCGTATTAAATATGTGAGTTCCCCTTCAGTCGTACTCTACGACGTTACATCAATACTGACGTATTTGGGGTCTCACTTGGGAGCCCAGTCACCTCTGAGTTTAAGAAAACAAGCCAATGAACATTGGCGAGTGGAATTTGCATGCCAAGCCACTCCCCTGTACACACGGGTATACAAGATGGCAGCGTGAATCCACTCATTCAGATTTTTTCTTTGGAGCTGATCGCTTCATGAGCTGCTTCTACAAAGAAGAAAGAAAAGAAAACTTTTCATCGCTGCGGGAGTTTCTCGGCTGTGTGGAACATCCTTACTTTGCATTTCAGCGGAGAGATTGCCCTGCTGCGCTCAGATGAGTGCTGCAGTCCTCCCCTGGGCAATCTAGCTTAAAAGAGCCATTTCCTACAGCATACACACCCGTTGAGAGTGTCTTTTTTAAGACGCATCTCTGATTGTGTGCTTGTAGGCAGCGATAGTTTCCTTATTTCCTCAGAAGGGTCACAATCGCTGTCTCACAGGTCTGGGATGTAAACAAATGCATGTTGAGATGGGTTTATGGGTGGGTTATGCCCACGCTGCGTAGTCTGGATTGCTCCATCGGGTCAGTCCCCACAGAGGTCCGGCTCCTCTCAGCGTATTACCGTCGAGTTTCTGAATGTTGATGTACGGTTCATCCTAGCACAAACCTTACATCTCGTTTAGTGCTCATGAGGAAATTAAGATGTCTATCGGCGCATCAGTGGAGGGGCTATTGTCTTCTGACACCAGAGATTCTGCTGAGCAGCTCCTCGTTGTGGCAGCTGTTCAGCCAGAGTCCGAGGCCTAAGTTGACGGCCATGTCCCCGCCTTCCCCTGGGCGTTCGCAGTCTGATGGTTGGTTTCCGGCAATGGACGCGACTTTTGCTGCAGAAAAAGAAAACAAAAAACTGTTTGTCCTGCTGCGGAAGTATTGGTACCGTCCCTATGACCCTATTTTTTGCAGGTAGCAGCCCGGTTACTAAATCTACCTAGCCTGTCTGCTGGTCGATTTGGTCGGTCTGTACAACCTGAAAAGAGTGGTGGGTTTCGCCCTATACTGGTTCTTGAGTATCGATTTGGTCCCCTCTTTGGGCTACCGTTCGGGTGGTCTTCAGCACTAGGGTTGGGCTACAGCTTTCGATCTGAAGGACATGTGCTGTTATGTCAATTGTCTGACGCAGATTTTTTGTTTCAGGGGTCAGATGTATCAGTACAGATATCCCCTTGGCTTCCTGCTTTCCAAAGTGATCAATTTTCCTGCACAAACTCGTGGGGTGTGCCCTGGCCCCACTTGGGAGAGGGGCACCTGAATCTTGATGATTGGATTGGAAATACCTCACTTGTGAGATTTGTTGGAGCGAATATAGGGACTTGGTGCCTCTGCACCTCAGCCACATGGACTTTGGGTTGACTGAGAGAAGAGTGAGTGCTAAAGAACAAGCTCTTTCTTTTCTTAGCATGGAGTTGGATCCGGTTGAGACATGTTAACGAAAAAAGTCGGTGCTGAATTCCCTGATTTTTTTTTTCAGGGACATGACAGCAGTCCATTTAAACTTTCAGAGGCTCCTGGGGCATGTGGCAGCCGTAGCTGCATTTTGGCTGCTCGGCTGCTCCATATGAGATCGCTTCAGCACTGGCTACACGACCGGATCCTGAGATGGGCATGGCACTGTGGCACACTTCGGGTTGGCGTTCCCCTCAGTGGTGCCACCTTCTCAGCCCCTGCTCACACCCTGTGTTCCTGAGGGCAGTAGTGGTCTTAAACCAGGTGTTGAAGCATGAGGCAGTCAACTCAGATGTCTCCAACATGGGTTGGGCTGCCGTTTGCAAGGGACAGGCGGCCTTGGGTTCCTGAACAGGACCTCGACTGCAGCGAAAATAGTTGCCTCAAGTTGCTAGCAGTGCTTGGTCCTCCGCTGGTTTTACCAGTGCTGCAGGACAAGCACACGCTAGTCCATAAGGACACCATAGCCACGGTAGCGTACACCTACCAACAAGGTGGTCTATGCTCCTGTTGCATGCTGCATCTTGCCCGCCACCTTCTCTGGAGTCAGACGCGGCTTAAATTGCTGCGTGTTGTTTATATTCCCAAAGAGCTCAATTGTGCAGCCGATGTGCTCTCATGACAGCTCACCATCCTGGAGAATTGCGACTCCACCCCCAGGTGGTGCCTTGAATTTTCGGCTGGCTATTCTCACATGACCTTGAGATCCTGGCCTGGTTATGTGTTCAGAGTTCCCACCACTCACCTCTGAGTTCAGGTGGTAAACCTGCAAGTGCTGCCCCCGGAGAAGGCAGACCTGGCCTTAGCGTTGCTGTGTCCCGTTCGTGCCATGCACATTTACGCGGACCGCACCTGGAACTTAGACGTTCTGAGCAGCTCTTGTTTGCTTATGGATCAGCAGATGGGGAATGCTGCCCTTGAGCAGAGGTTGGCCCATTGGGTGGTAGGTGCCTCACCTCAACTTTTTAGTACCAAGGTGAGCTGTGTCCCCTAGGAGTCGAGTCCACACTACAAAGAGTTACTCCTCCTAGGTGTGGTGCACAGTGCCTCTGTAGCAGACATATGTAGAATCTGTAGGCTTTTTTCTTGTGCTGAGCCATTTCCTTCTGTGCGTTGTGTAATTTCAGGTAATTTGCGGGAGGATTGCTCGGTGTCGGCTTGCTGCGCCATTCCTTATGGATCCGTGCATGGCATTGGGAAGGTTACGTGTTGAGCTTCCTTTGTCCTGACACGCTTGCTTGTCAGCAGCTGTTCCTCAACTACATAACGTGGTTCATGATTGTGGCGTTTTCCAGAGAAGACCCCAAATACGTCAGTACTGACGTAACGTCGTACAGTAGGACTGAAGGGGAATGCCTAGGTTACATCTGTAACCCTCGTTCCCTGAAGGAGGGAACGGAGACGTTATGTCCTCCTGCCACAATCCTGAACTGAGTCCTGAACTGAATCCTGAGTGTATGCGTCTCGGCTCCTCATCATATACCTGAATGAGTGGATGCATAAAGTCAGACTGGATTGTAATATGTAATAAGTGTGAGAGAGAGATATGTTGGTGATTTTTTTTTTTTTTTTTTTTTTTTTTACAGTGGTGCTGAAGAGTAGTGCTGTCCATTGTGTTTTTCACTTTGCTGCAACTTCAAATATCTAATCATTTTAAAACATAGTTTGTCATTGAAGCAACATTCACTGATCATCATGGAGCAGGTGTGCGTGTTTTGAATGTGTTTGTTCAGAGCATTATTGAGAGTTGTATGTTGGGTCAATGTAATGGATTTAAACTGAAATAACATTCTCTCATTTTATGTTACATACTCTTGATTGAACTAAGTTATAACAACTAAACTAGAATTATAGGTAGTATCAAATAGAAATAAAAGGAACAACTGCACAGGTTCACTTTTTACAGTGTAATTAACTAGATATTTGGGGTCATGTTGTGTTTTTAAATTTTTTTAATGAGAGGCTTAATAGCAGCAAGTGTGAAGGTTTTGGGGACATATCCTAATGACAATTATGAAATAACAATAGTTAGAAGAGGATCTATGACTTTTGGAAGCAAGTCTTTTAGTAGCCTAGATGGAATAGGGTCTAATATACAAGTTGTTGGTTTAGATGATTTAACAAGTTTATACAATTCTTTCTCTCCTATAGTAGAGAATGAGTGGAATTGTTCCCCAGGAGATCTATAGCGCACTATCTGATGCGACACTGTAGCTGACGGCACAATTTCACAATCTCTAATAGTATCGATCTTGGAATTAAAGTAGTTGATAAAGTCATTACTGCTGTGCTTTCATTCATTTAGCCACTGTACTGAATAAATATCTGGGGTTATGTTTGTTTTCTTCTAAGAGAGATGAAAAGTAATAGATCTAACAGTGTTTAATGCTTTTCTATAGTTTATGTTCAGGTCCTGCAGCTCAAGTGCACTTGACACAATACAATGTCAAGCAATAACAGCTCTACTCCATAAAATCGTCAAGTCTTATCCAGCCACAGTAAGCCACAAGACAAAGAAAGCGAATAAAGTTAATCTTCAAAACCAACAGTCAAAGTATGGGACTGAGATTAACTCAACTATTGTGTTTCACCCAAAAGAACATCTAAGTTTTTTTTTTTTACTATAAATTAAATAATTGATTGTCATTATTGATTGTATCAACCACCTTTTATAGTGTTGTGATTCCATGGAGATCCTAGAGGAACTTTGTATGAAAAAAACATACCACTTCCTGTCTATTTTTGCCTCTTTAAGACTTGATGTGTTCCCCAGTTGTAAGTCACTTTGGATAAAAGCTAAATGAATAAATGTAAATGTCATCAAAAGCTAGTATACACTGATACTGATCAGTAGCCTATCAATCAGAGTATTCCTAAAATCCTTCACTAAACTCTTCTTCAAATTTTTGATAAAAACAGCTTAAAAATAGTTCTTTTGACAAAGAAAACTTACATCTGTCAAATCTTTTTAAAATGGTGATACAGTAAAATGAATTCAGACATACCATACGTACAGATATATATCAAAAACACTGTTGTATTTTTTACGTAAGTGTCCTCTATATTTATACAGGGCTTTTTAACTATTCCTTAGTTAAGTTTTCTGCTATTTTGGTGATCCATGTTTGTACTGGTATATGGTGCAGGCACTATAGTCTTCTGAAAGCTCAAAATGCTCAAAACAGAAGCGAAAAGAGGCAGAAACAAGTGATAGTATCATTTCATATGCACACATTGAAGTCTTTGATAAAAATAAAGAAATACACTGCCTTTTGCTAATAAAGGTTGCTTTCTAAATAAAACTTATCTGCAAAAAGAATGCATGAAGTAGAATAATTTTGTTGTTGTTGTTTAAAAGCAAAGGCTCTCTTTCTTTTGATATATTGTATGTTCAGATATTTATACAACAAAATATTTTGGGTTCCATGAAAGATCTGTAAAATGATAAAAATTGCTGCTGCTATCTGGCAACTTTTTGGTGTGAAACAAGTTAACATATACTATAAGTGATGCTTAAAAAAAGCCTCTTTACTTTATTCATTATTCTGACTTTTTCAAATCACCTAAACTGCCACTTAAAGGTCATTTCGTTGGTGTCAACTGGGTAAATAACTTGCAAATTTGTTAAACAGAATTTGTAAAGTGTGTATTGTATTTCATTTTTGCACTGACTGGTTTTGGGACTTTTTTATTTTGACAGGGTTGTACTGTTTCCTGTTTCATCTGTGCCTGTGTGAATGCACACTTTTTCTGAGAAGGGTGTGCCTGCACAACCAGAGAGGCTGCAGTTTCAGGACCGCATTTCTAGGAACCCTAGTGGTTTAGTTTGTAGTACTGTTTGTACATGTAGTTAAAGATATTGAATCTCAGGAACATTCTTTTATTTCCATTGTGATATGTTGATTACAAAGTGTATAATACCTGCTTTTGAGTCACAATTTCAAATTGAAACAGATACTTAAAAGTTTGTAGAAAGGCAAGACACAAGACTCAAGAATGATTCAAGGATGTATATCTATGTGTATGTATATACATATATATATATATGCTCATTATTGCAATAACACATAATACAACATCATAATTAAAAAAAAAAAGACTCTGTACGGCTGTACGCTTCAACTTCTGAGAGAGAGAGGGAGGGAGGGTGAATTAAATAAGAAACATTTGCTTTAACATGTTTAACTCTGTAATATATATATTTGACACTTATGATATTTTTTGATATTTAACACTTAAGCACTGTTGGGGTTGTGAAGAGAGAACCAAACAGAATCATGTTACTGACATCTAAATCCAAACTCCAAATGTAAGTATATAAGAGCAAAACCCACCAACTGATTGTTCTCCCTTCTTTCCTCAATTATTTGTCAGTCCAGTAAGTTTTATGAAGAATGTATTTATAATACATTATAAGGGTATTCTTAAGGAATTATAATTATTGCATAAAGCATTATTTAAAAAAAAAACAAAACAAAAAAACTTATAATATGTTTTATCATCATAACAACAATTATAACAATTATAATACTTACGGATTTGTGGTTATAACTTTTAGGAGTATGATTATGTATAACACACAATTAATATCAGTTGTAATATATATATATATATATATATTAGATTACATTTTATTTTGATGGTCCCCTTTACAAGCAACTTTGCAACTACATGTCAACTAACTCTCAGAGTATTAGTAGACTTAGGTTAAGGTTGGGGTTGGTAGCATAAGTTGATGTACAAAGTTGCTTATAATCAGTATAATTTGTTATTCACGTCGGCACAAATGATGTTCGACTTCGCCAGTCGGAGATCACTAAAAATAATGTTAAAGAGGTGTGTGAACTTGCAAGTACGATGTCAGACACTGTAATTTGCTCTGGCCCCCTCCCTGCGTATTGTGGTGACGAGATACATAGCAGACTGTCGTCACTAAATGGCTGGATGTCTAAGTGGTGCCCACAGAATAACATAGGTTTTATAGACAATTGGCAAGTTTTTGGGGCAGACCCGACCTGTCTTCATCCCTCCAGGGGTGGTGCTGCTCTTCTCTCTAGTAATATGGCATATAGTCTTAGAGTTTGCACTTGACTAACTGGGGCCCAGGTCA
>JAHKKF010484672.1:0-22739 GCA_019740295.1 Labeo calbasu | reverse complement strand
ATTTGCAGTGGTGTAATTCACAAAAATCACCACAGGAGGGCGTAACCCATTTTGAATGATTAGACTCGATTTGCAGTGGTGTAATTCACAAAAATCACCACAGGAGGGCACAACCCATTTAAGTTGATTAGACACAATTTGCAGTGGTGTCATTTACTTAAATCACCAGTATAGCTCAAATGAACTTTGAGCTATACAAATCTGAAATAAAGTTAAAGCATAGTGAAAAGAGACTGATCACAGATTTATGAATTTATGTTTTGTTTAATTCATGTTATGTAGTAGCACTAAAATAAGTACAAGATTCTTGTGTGAACAACTGTTTGACAGTCTATTTAAATTTGCAACAAATAAAAAATAAAGTTATTTCTTTTATCATTTAATTTAGCTATTCTTGTATTAATTGTATAATTAGCTGTGCTATTTTGTTCTGTCCTCTCTTATGTTAAAATAAATTTATATTGGAAATAGTGAAAAGAGCTAAAATGCTTTGCTCCCTCATGTGGTGATTTTTGTAAATGACACATCTGCAAAACAGAACCTGCATCCCAATGTGCATACTATCCATCCTAAATTCTATATGATAGTAGTGATTTTCAATACTATTTAGGGCAGATAGGGTGGATAGTAATCTAGAGTCTAATGAATTTAATTAGATTGTGCCCTCCTGTGGTGATTTTTATGGATTACACTGCCATATATTGAGTGTAATGAAGTCAAAAGTTTTATGAACTTAAACGATTTGTAACCTTGTGTGCAAATAGAGTTTACATAAACAGGTTTTGTGTTAAAGTTGAGAGAAAAGCCACTGATTAATCCTCACTAACCTCTCATTTTTCAAATCAAATGTAATTTTTCAAGTGCATTTTTGATTACTATTAAGAGACTTTACTGACAGTAAATGCCACAGCGCACATTTTCAGCTAATCAACAATGAAATTATCACCAACAGAGTGGCGTATGACACTGAAAATAAAATAAACTGGATAAACAGAATATTTACTTACATTTTGTGCTCAGAAGTGATGACTACAACCGGCATGCCAGATCTGTAGTGGTAAATCTGATTCTTGCATTAATATATCTGTTTTAGACCAATCAAGCCCAGTGATGGTGACAAAATCTTACGCTCAGATTTTTTATTTATTTTGTATTTTCTTGTTATTTAGCATAAGAATTAGTTTAAATTGTAAACATTCTTGAGGAAGATTGCTTCATTTTATTATTTGTTTCTTTGCAAATCTTAATGATATTTATAAAGAAGTACTGTTTTATTTTTGTAGTGCACATGATTTATGGACCATTAGATCCAGCTCATCTAGTTTATCCAGCTCTGCCTGTGAGTATATATATCAAATAACATGTATTATTTATTATTTAACACTTTTGGTTATACAGTATGTAGCAGTTATTTATGTCTTTACCCTACAGAATTAGGGATGTGTCTGGGCAGTCAGTCAACAGAAGCAGAGCTCTGGGACAAGTGGACACCTGCAGGTAATCCTTATACTGTGTGTACTTTGTGTTGTTTGCTGGTTAATGTGTAGGCTACTATCATTTTCTTTTTGAGGGTTCACCCCGTAGAAAAGCAAATGATGGTAATCTAAGTAGTTGAGGAAGGGACGGCGGTTGAAAATTTTTATAGTTTTAAAATGTTTTTTCAGTTTTTCAAAAGCATAACCACTGCTGGTTGTGGTGCTGGAAGCTCCAGGGGGAGACCGTAACAGTCTCCCCCTTCTTTGGGCGCGCCTTCACACACACTCCACCATTCACTCGTAACGCAGAGATCCGGCTGGGATCAAACCAGCAACCTCTGAACCCGTGAGGCAGTGCGCTTAACCTATGAGCCACAGATCTCTTGTTGAGACACATGAAGGAACTTATATTTGACTGTTTACATGTGGTTTCCCAATAAAGAATTTAAAGTAAGTTGTGTATGTGATTTTTTGAGGTGGGATTAGAACCTGTGTTTTCATCACAGACTTTTCCTTAGAGAGAACATGTGCTTTTCCACTAGCCCATCATGGATTTCACATTGGGGTTTGGTGTTTGAGTGACTATGTTTGATGAGATCCGTTTAAAGTAAGCAATAGTGGGATTTGAACCCAAACTTTCATGTTCGTACTTGAAGGTCTTTAACCACTGAGCCACAGAGACTGTGGTGTTGTTCTTTTTTTTACTTTTGGGGGCATTTAGATTTCAAGTTTAGCTCAATGTAGGTTTTGACTGAGTAAAAGGCTCAATTGCTTTCATGGGGCTTGAACACACATCTCTGTAGAAGTTTCTTGATTTAAAGTCATGTGTTTAACCAGTGCACCACAAGGCTTCAGCTAAATTTTTACGTTTTTATCTTATTTGAACCTCATTTTAATTGACACAAGTATGTCTAAAACTTACTGGATTTGACTCTCCTCTGATCGTTATAGTCATTGTTTTCTGTCTTTTATATTAGCATGAGTTACAATAAGTTTTTTTTTTTTTGTGCAATTTAAACCTCAAGACTTTGTGCTTTTATTTAAATAATAAAATTGTTAAGACCGCCACCTTCAATGTTCCAAAAAACATTTAAATATAGACTTTGTTACTCACTGGTACTACAACAATTTATAATTTAAATCTTAAAACTTATTTAAATTACATTTTCTGTTTAAAATAATTTCATACACAAGTTGGTTATTGCATTGTTTTGCAACGATTATACTACTCTTCTCAAAAAGGGGTAAACGCATAAGAACATACCCTCAATGCATTACAATATCAACAGCCATCACAATTATTCACACAATCTGTAGGTGGTTTCTTTTTTCCCCTCTTCTGTTTAAACACATTTACTTGCCCAAAAAGAATAAACCCTACAAAGTGCTGCCCTCGTGTGGTCATTATTGTGAATTACACAGCTACAAATAGAGGCTAATAAACGCACTATATTTCTGCAAGACGGCGAGAACACACAATGCATTTCAGTTCAAAGCTATTTACACGTTTTTTTCTGTACTTCTGTTAAAATAATACATTTATTACCAAGAAAGTTAAAAGAGCTAAAACAGTGATGATTTTTGTGAATTACACTACTGCAGATCGAGTTGGATGAGTTTAAACAGCCCTCTTGTGGTGATGCTTGTGAATTACAGAACTGCAAATTAAATTAAATATAAAGTACTTTATTGACATGTAAGTTTATGCGCGATGTGTTATTTAAGGATAGAATTAATTCTAATGAACTCAAACGGGGTGCTCCCTCCTGTGGTGATTTTTTTTTTAATTACAGCGCTGCACCTCCTATGGGGATTTATGTGAATTACACTTTTGCAAATCAACTTAAATGGGTTGTTCAATTTAAAAAATCGATTTAAAATTAAAGTACTTTATTGACATGTATCTTTACACACAGTATTGTCAAAGCATACGCAAAACAAGTAATGGCAATATGGAATATACAATATAACAATAACAAACAACAATAAAAAATCATATTAAGGTGCTAAATAATGCGTAAAAAATAAAATATAAAAATATACATAATCAATTCTAATGAACCTCAGTGGGTTTGTGAATTACAGTGCTGCAAACTGAACTTAAACTGGGAGATAAATGTCGCCCCCTGTGGAGAATTCAGGTTCAAATCTTATTAAGAAAAAACAAGAAAAAGGGTCCCGGTGGCTCAGACTCTTCACGTGGAGGATCCAGTATGAATACTTTAGTTTCACTGGTTTTGCCTGGAAAAAAGGAGACAAATAATGATGATAAATTTATATAATAAAAATATGAGTCAAAGGAATGAATGTTATGAATTGTTTCTTAAGCTGCTTTTATACGGCTATCCATACTGAATCATACCGCCCTCCTGTGGTGAACCTGAGTGTATTACACTGATTCAATTTTTTTTGTGTTAAATTATTTAACACTGATTAAAAATGGATTACACCTAATTAAAAATGATTACATACAAAAATGCATCGCATGGCGTCGGAGGGACGCAACACCCTCCTGTGGTGAACTTTGTGAACTTTTTATTTTTATTTTTTATTTACAGGCTATCGAGCTCAAATCATTGTGCACGGATTTGAAAATGTGCTCACTTATAAGAAACTGCAAAACATTAGGTTTAAATCAAAATTTAATTATCTATACAACTGGATGCCACTGACTGATTTTAAACATATGTTGCTGTCATGTCACAAGGTATTGACAACAGTACAGCATTCTGCCGTTTAAAACGAACTGTATCCCTTTGTGTGTGTGTGTGTGTGTGTGTGTGTTTTTCCCAGAATTTAGCATGCGATATCCTAGAATTACTGCCTGTTCATATCTTGTTCATTCTGTTTTTAGGAACAGTTGTTTCATTACTGAACCCTGACAGCCCTTGCCGACCACTGATTTTGGATGTGGGTTATTTCAACCTGATATCTCCACTGGATGCTTGGAAGAAAATGTATGACAATGCTATCACATATTTGGGTGTAGCACAATTGTGCGCTTATGAACAGAGAAGACTGCTTACCTTTCTGTTCTTTTCAATTCATTGGCTTAGACCTAAATGGTAATGATAAACAATGTACTTTTATCTTCCTGAAAGCCTCCATGTTTGTGTGATGTCATAAACCAGAGAAGTCTTGTTAGGAAATGTAGAAAGTCTCCAAGATTAAGTGAAATTAAAGTGCCACATCTTTAAATGCAGCTGTGGAAAATTATTTGTTAACCTTTTCAAACAGATGAGAATCAAACGATTGCATTTTTCATTACATGACCCTTTTAAATGCACAACCAGACAGATGTTTCTTGAGCATTGTTATGGCACCATATGCAAACCGTTTGTCAGCTGAATTTTAATGTTTATGAGTTCAGTTGTTACAAGCAGTCTCGTTCTTCTTCCATTTGTCAATCTGTCAGCGCTTTATGTACACTGCAAGAAAAACCAAGACAAATGTATGTGTCAAGCAGTGATTTGCATGAGCCTTTAAACCTATAACAGCCTACTGAGCCTACTGAGGAAAAAAGATTGATTAAAATGGCATTAAAGTAAGTTACTGAAAGTCAATTTGAAGCACAGCACTGTTTGTTGTAAAGAAATGTTACATAATTATATATAAATTAATCTTAGATATGAAAACTTACTTTGATGGTAGTTGCTTCTGTATTTATCCTTGAGGAAATATGACAGTATAGAGTTAAATGACAGATTAGCAGATACAGTATTACAACATAAATACATGTTTTAAAACACTGGCAAAACATTTGTACATTCACATGTATGTTTCCATCCTTCAAAGGTTTCTTGAAAGGACTTGTTTGCATTTTCTTTGAACACAAGGAGCAAGTTTGCAAGCCATTCATTGCTCTTAGGTTATTTGAATAGTTAAATCAAGATTTGATTGCCAAATGTGTCTGGCCTGCTTATAAGACTTGTGGAAAAAAAAATCATTAAAACCAGTGATATAAAAGAATGCATTTAGGACTTTTAAAAATCCCTTGTTTACTCATTTATATCAAACATTGCTTTAATTGCTTTAAAGTTCATTGGTTCCAGCAGTTTTTAATATGTGCAATCATTACTTTTGCATTAACAAAAAACCTTGACTAATAACTTAACATGCTTCCCTCAGAGAAGTCCATTGGGTTATTTTGAACATATATCTTTCTTTTACTGTATATGAATATATATATATTATATGAAACAGCTGGGGTCAGTCAGAGGAGGGAGGGAGAGGGTTAATGCTGCTTTCTTTTAACAAAGGTCTTTTACACCTATGTGAACAGACGGTCACTCATTCTCAAGGACAGCACGACGAAGAGCCAGACGAGACAAAGCTAAAGGTTTCAACACCTTATTACTTATTTCGGTAACACTTTAAGGTTCGTTAGTTAACATGAATTAAAAATGAACAATTTTTTTTTCAGCATTTATTAATCTTAGTTAATGTGCATTTGAGCATTTACTAATGCATTATTAAAATTACAAGTTGTGTTTGTTAACCTCAGTTAATGCACTATTACTAACATGGACAAACAATGCACGTCTGTATTTTTATTAACTAACATTAGCAAAGATTAATGAATAGTGTAATAAATATATCGTTCATTGTTTGTTCATGTTAGTTAATACATTAACTAATGTTAACAAAATAATGTCACCTTATTGTAAAGTGTTACCCTTTTTCTGACTTTATTAAGCTCTGTTTTAAATATATATAAATTAATATATAAATTAATTTAGTTTTGATTTAATTGTCAAAAGAAAGTGGTCTTGCATAATTGGTAAAAAATAAATAAGTAAAAAAAAACCGTATAACCAATTTTAACCAACATAAGAT
This sequence comes from Labeo calbasu, assembly GCA_019740295.1. Lineage (NCBI taxonomy): Eukaryota > Metazoa > Chordata > Actinopteri > Cypriniformes > Cyprinidae > Labeo > Labeo calbasu. Next base: position 16,428 of record JAHKKF010484672.1, on the reverse strand, counting down.
GGATTTTTAACCAGTTACATTCAATATAATAACTGACAATCAATGCATTATCAAGAAAGAAGAAATGATAAAATTTTGCTGTTTTTATGTAAGCATTTTGTTAACATTAAAACAATTTCTAAATCACAATTTCATTTATCATTGAGCATTAGTAGTTGCTGAATTAACAAGGTCTTGTTGAAGTTGTTTTTAGTTATTTTTCAGTTTTCTTGCTTATTAATAACTTTTGTCTCTTTTCAGTCACTATGCTGTACTTTTTGTGCTTCATTCTGCTTCTAGGTGAGAAACACATATTTTGTACTGTACAAATTATATATTTTTAGGTAGCACTTTGTTTTACAGTCCTGTTCCTCATGTACTATGTATTTATTATAGTAATTACAATATCCCCCAATTCCATAGTCAGTGACAGAATAATATTCAATTTTGCCAGTTAGTATGATTTATAAACTGTTCACCTCAAAGGAACAAGAAAAGAAGTCCTCACAAGTAAAAAAAAAAATCAGATTTTACTATTAGGTTTTTCTGGACCACAAATCCAGTAATAATTTAATAATTAACACAAATGGTGCATGTGATCCCCTCAAAGTTTTGTTTTTCAAACAGACAGTGTAGAAAATGCAGCCGTCAGTAGAATCACTGCGACCAGTGACGTTCCCGTGAGGTTGGTGGACGGTAGTAATGCTTGTTCTGGACGGGTTGAGATTTACAAGGACAGCGAATGGGGCACCATTTGTGATGAAGGGCTGGATGATGTCGAAGGCAACTTGGTCTGCTATGAGGCAGGTTGCGGTCCTCTCATATCTATACAGCCTAGTGCTTTCTTTGGGGAGGGTTCCGGAACGTTACTAACGGATGACCTGAACTGTTTCGGGAACGAGAGTTCAGTGCTCGACTGCATTTGGGGGAACCACACCGACGTGTGTGACCACACGAGAGATGCTGGAGTCATCTGTGACTGTAGGTTACATTCACATTAGTATTAAAATAATACATTATTCCAACACTCTTTAAAAAAGCAGAGCAATAGAAGAGTAATTTTGGGTTCCACAAAGAACCTTTTTCCACTATAAAGAGTCTTTTTTTGGAATGGAAAGATTCCATGAATGTTAAAGGTTCTTTATGGAACCATAGATTAACTACAGATTCCAATAAAGAACCTTTATTTTTAAAAGTGAAAAAGAATGTTTATTTTTAAGCAATTTATGGAACTTTTAATTTAGCCACCTTTAGGTTACAAGGCGGCAGTGGCATGTGTTCAGGGAGAGTGGAGATTTTCCACAACAGACAGTGGGGAACGGTCTGCGACACCACCTGGGATCTCTTGGACTCAACAGTGGTGTGTAAAGAACGTGGCTGTGGAAGCCCTGTAGCTGTATACTATAATTCTTATTTCGGGAAAGGAACAGGTCCAGTGTGGATGGATGGCGTCAGTTGCACTGGTCGTGAGAGTTTGCTGGAAGATTGTGCGTTTAGCGGTTGGGGGGTGACCACTTGCACACATGCGGATGATGCTGGAGTCACCTGTTTAGGTGAGTACAATCACTTGCCCCTGAAATGAAAGCAAAGAAATACACTGGGCATGTTTACATAAACTAATTTTTCAATCTGAATGAATGCAATCCAATTTCAGATTCTGAAATTTCTAAATTGCAAAGCCCAATTAACTTAATTTTTTGACTGCACTAAAGCATAAAAAGACCATATTTGCGGACATTTAGGAACAAGTTAAGTTCACATACTCGCTTCTCCGAAAAAAAAAAACGCTACAGTCAATGCTTTCCTTGTCAGAATATCTGTTTTTGTTTTGGTCTGTGTGATTCCGCCCACTGCCAATGTAACCAATCGTATTTCGGCACCCCGGGTTGCCAGATGGTGTAAAACACAGCATACTGCAGCCAGCAAATGAACGGGGTCAGAGATCACGGATTCTACCCAACCTAAAAAGCCTTAGCATCGATTGGATGGGCTCTATGACCAGAATCATATTAAAACATGGTTAAATCAACTCAACAACTTATGAGTGAGACTCGTTCCTCTTGTGAGTACTAATCTGGCAACCCGTGTGAGTTTTTGAATCTGATTGTGGTTGTTGCATTCAAGCATGTACAGTCACTTTCAGCCTTTTTTAAAATTTTTTTGACTGATCAGATTATTTCAGGTCTACACAGCCTCTTTCAATCCAACTGAAATATTGGATTGATTGAGATATTTACATGGAGGTGTTTCAATCTAATCAATGGCTCAATGCCTTCATGTAAACACCTCAGTTGGTCCAATTGAGCTTGATCCGAATAATTTCTTGCATCAAGTTACTGTAAGCATCTGTTGATGGAGCATTTTACAAACTTCCTCCTTTCTCGTCTTTAGAGTTTATGCTTGCAGATGGACTAAACACTTGCTCCGGGAGGGTGGAGGTCCTGTATGAACATTTTGGGTGGGGAACCATTTCAGCCAATGGCTGGAATTTGTTGGGTGGAGATGTGATCTGCAGACAGATGGGTTGTGGAAGTGCATTGAGCGTCAATGATCAATCTGCTTTTGGGAAGGGTTCAGGTACGACGTGGCTGTTTGATCCCGCATGCACAGGAACTGAAATCTCTCTGAAAACATGCATTTCAGACTATGAGAGAAAGAGTTCACACAACAATGACGCAGGAGTGGTCTGCAGAGGTAAGTGTGAGCAACAAACGGCGACCTACGATGATTACGTCAAAACCGCACGCAAAACGCAACGTGAATTCATCTGAATTTTTCTCCTTTCAGAGGTGAAACTGGTACATGGCCAAAACTTTTGTTATGGTACAGTGCAGGTCCGTTATACTGGAGATTGGGGCACAATATGTCACTACAACTGGGATCCAATGGACGGTATGGTGTTGTGCCGAGAACTCGGCTGTGGTCCTTTTAAAGCAGCATATGCCTCAGCTTATTATGGGAATGGCACAGGGAACATACTGATGGATAATGTTCTGTGTACCGGGAGTGAGTCCTCGCTAAAGGACTGCAGTTACTCTACGTCTGTAAACAGCCTCTGTACACATTCACAGGATGCGGGAGTTGCCTGCGGAGGTAAATTCAAACAAAAACAGGTTTCAGAAATGCACAAATGTACTTACATATACATCACATATATATACACATACACATGTATACAGTAGAGTATATATGTATACAGTATATAAAGTTATTCTTACGTGCCTATCATCTGAGATGTGCTGTCACTTGCTCTGTCTCTCAGAAGTGAGATTGGTAGATGGAGACAGCATTTGTTCTGGAAGGGTGGAGGTTCTTAAAAACAACCAGTGGGGATCTGTCTGTAGCGACAGCTGGGATATGACTGACGCTATAGTTGTCTGTAGAGAGCTGGGCTGTGGAGATCCGGTTGAGGTAAACACAGGAGCTTACGGAAATGGTATTGGACCAATATGGATGGATGATGTGAAATGTACAGGCACAGAAGCCACGCTGAAGAACTGCAGGTCTAACGGATGGGGAGTGCACAACTGTGAGCACGCAAGCGATGCAGGGGTCGTCTGCCGAGGTGAACTTCCTGACAACGTTTTTTTTTTTTTACATGTATATGTTTTCAAAATATATATCAATGTGTGACTTTATCATTTTAGAGCTGATTTAATATTAATTTTACAACTGGATTTGGTGCAATTCAGAACATACAGATTCTATAGATGCCCTAAAAATGATTTTTTAGTGGCTAAAAAATTTGGTCAAAAATTTGATTATATAGTGATATGACAAAAAAAAGAAATGACAAGAATATGACATTACAAAAAGAAGAAACGGTTTCCGACAGCCATGCAATCAAGCATTAATTGAATTGTCATCGTCTATTGTTAATATATGCATAGAGATGGATGAGGAACTCTTCTAACTTCTTTCTAGAGGTACGGTTGGTGAATACAAACAACAAGTGTCAGGGCACAGTGCAGGTGTACCATGACGGCCAGTGGGGAACGGTCTGTCACAACAGCTGGGATCTCGCAGATGGTATAGTGCTCTGTAGAGAGCTAGGCTGTGGTGGGAACGCACAGCCTTTGGCAAGTGCTTATTTTGGGCCCAGTGATGGGCCGATATGGATGGATTCCCTCAGATGCAAAGGTGCCGAGTCAAATCTGAGGAAATGCCAGTTTGGTGGGTGGGGAAACCATCAATGCATTCATGCATATGACGCAGGAATCATCTGCAAAGGTGCGTCCATGTCCATGAAATCAGTAAATCAGATTTGATCACCATATCATGATTTGCTATGAACAATATCTGCCTTTACAGAGATTAGAAATGTACTCCGGATTGTGGTTAGCGCTGACTCTGGCGACCCCAACAACCCTTTTCAAATGACAAAACTACTGATCAAAGTAACGAATACTTCTAATTCAGTTACAATTTTTTTTTTCATATGTCTATTCTTGTCATTGAGCATCTGTGGTCTTGTTCGTCTGAATTGCACAGATCAAGGAAGAGCTCAAAAACACCGGAAATTTCTCTGTCAAGTGGAGAACTCAGTCAAATGGGCAAGTGTTTCAGGAAAAGAAAATGTTTGATCCCTGACAGGTTTGCAAACTTTCTGAATGGGCTTTTTTAAACATGAAACTTGAATATAAAATTTCAGATGTTCATTCAAATTGTTGCAGGTAGAAGAAACAACAGAACAACTGCTCCTGAATCATCCAGACGATGAAAAAAAGTGTTTGTATACTAAAATGTTTAAAATATTTCACAGCATATGAAATAAAGCTGAAGAACATTTGTTTAGGTTGCAGCAGGTCAAAGTCAGTGAAAGTTTGTAATTATTTTGAGAGCATTGATACTTACGGCCATTGTTTAATTACTTTCATTGATTGGCGGTAAAAAGAAAATAAAATGTAAAACTGATTTTCTTTACATGCTAAATATTTATTTGCTTTCTGATTTAATATATTTCATATATTTATACACCATCCTCATAAAATAAGTGAGATAATTTGCTAAACTGTGTATTCATTTATATGATGTTACATTTCATTACATAAACAAATACATCCTGTGTGAAGCAGATTAATCTCTTTTTTTTAAAAAATTCTTGTGAATAAATTAGTAAAAAAAAAAAAGAATAAATAAAAATATAAATAAATACAAATTTAAGTTAATCCACTTTAGTCTTTTTCCTGACTTTACAATATTACATTATATACACATTTATTTTCCATATATACAATTTCAGTACTGTAGTGCAAAGTGACAGAAAGATTAGCATTATGCCATTATAATCAGGATTAGTGTCCGATTTCTGTCTTTTCTGTCATTCAAACAAGACCTGTAAACATTGTCAAGACAAGCTCAACTGCGGCTCTACACAAGACACGGAAAGCACAAGTCTCTGTTTCATTTTCAATGACAGACATGGAAAGTGGTATGCAGGAGTGTAATGGTATGCAAGAGGTATTCGTACACCTGAAAACCTCTCACTTACACATGCACAGCTTTTAGTAGTGGTTATAAACATTGTAAACATTAATATATAGCATATATAGGTCTATACATTCTCCTCCCGCATTCACAAACACACACACACACACACACACACACACTCAACATGAGCCTACCTTTCAGAAGCACCTGTCGGGCTTTAAAACTCGTTTGTCATGAGCTTCATCTTTTGTATTGATGTCCAGTACGTTTTATTCGTTTCGATGACATTTTTGGATGTAGATCCATCAGGGTGTTTTGTATGACTGTTGATAAGGCAGGGGCGGAGCAGGGCGGGAGCGGCACTACTATGAAAGAAAGTTACTTTTTAGATTTATAATCAAAGAGGTGATAACTTGTTGATACGAGTGCAATAATAATTCCAAAACGAATGTCCAAAAATAAAATAAAACAACAAATAAAATCTCTCCTTCTTGCCGCCCTGCTGCCTAGTTCACAATTTGGCATGCCTCAGCCGTGTCTGTGAATATAACAGGTTTATAATTAACATCAAAAATGCAGAAATATTTACACACATTTAAAAAAGAGAATCCAACACCTCTCAGTTTACAAACCTGTAGTTGTTCTCTGCTGGTGAAATACCTGCTCATCAGGCTGTATTCTCCAGTTCACACTATATTCTCCGTTACTTTCCACCACATTCCTTATCTGTAAAATTCAGTGAAATTGTAGTAAGAAAACACTCAAGCCTGAGTGATTACACTTATTGATTACACTTATTGGTTTAAACTTTATCTATTTTTATTGCAAATAAAATTGCTTGATGAAGGTTAACATGAGCCTTACCTTGTCTAGAAGGTTATTCTTGATATCTGGGTCATTGACATTGACACCAATCTTGGTCTTCACCATAATTCTCACCACAACTCGTCTCACAGTATCTGTGAAGTGAAATGTTGACAAGGAAGAATCATAATGGCATCTAGAAAAAACTGGGATGTGAATGATGTTATTCCTAACCCTCCTCTTGTGTTGAAAAACCGAGTACAGCTTCTGTGTTAGGCGTCACATTGACCCACATGGAAAAAAAACAGAAGATAAAATCTAAATATTGAGAAATTCGCCTTTAAAATGGTCCAAATGAAGTTCTTAGCAATGCATATTGACAATCAAAAATTAAATTTTAATATATTTGCGGTAGAAAATGTACACAGTGTCTTCATGGAACATGATCTTTACTTAATATTCAAATGATTTTTGGCATAAAAGAAAACTGGATAATTTTGACCCATACAATATATTTTTGGCTACTGCTACAAATATACCTGTGCTACTTAAGACTGGTTTTGTGGTCCAGGGTCATACACATATTTTTAGTGTCTGTCAAGTTAAAATAAAGGGTTTATGTTTTTTTACCTGACTGTTTAGTGTTTTTCCCAACACAAATGTTTCCAAAATTTCCACATTTGATTTCCATCTACATGTTGAACCTTTGCATGCACATTCATGACCATAAATGAGAAATATTCACCAAATTGAAAGAAATAAAAGCTTTAACCAGTATTTCTAGCGGTTTGAAAATTGACCCCAACACACGAAGAGGGTTAAGCTACACAAACTATTTTTAGGCTTACAAGTTGATCTTACAGTGGCAAAAAACTCCCGCATGAAGCCCATTCAAACAACTTTTCACACCCCATCCGGTGAAACGACACGTCTGTACGGTCAACTCATTTCCTGTACAGGCCAGTTGATCCATCCATATTTGCCCTGAAGGTCCCAAGTATGCCATCAGTTCTCCAGTGTCTCCACAATCCAGCTCTTGACACAAGACTGTAGCATCTGCTAGATCCCAACCAGTGTTGCACACTGCACCCCATTTCTCTTTATATCGAACCTGAACTCTGCCATCACACTCACTGGAACCACCGACCAGCTTCACAGCTGTTGAAAGAGTTTTAAGGATCACTGAGTTCTATTTAGCATAAAACTATTTTATATAATCCTAAACACACACATTAATGATAAATGCAGTAATGATAATGAAAGGAATAATACTGTTTGTGCGAGGTCTGTAGTGTTTACAGCACCATTTTGTGAATGAACAACTGTTCTTTAGTTATCTATTAAGTCAGCATAATCACTTTTGAATATTTGCAAACATGTAAAATTTGCTTTAGTTTTTGGATAAACCAAGCTTCACTGACTTCAAAGAATAGTTCGTAGTTGTGCTATATCTGCATTTACATTTTTCTCTAAACTCTAGTTTCAAAACAAGTCTTATGAACTCACTGTTACAGGTGACTCCAGTGTCTTTTAAATGTTCACAGCCCTGTATTCCCCATTTTGTTGATGTGCAGTTCACCAGTGAAGCCTCACTCCCAGTACACTGTGCATTATCTATCCATACTGGTCCTACTCCTGGTCCGAAATAAGCAGCACTCTGTGCCTCAATCACACTGCCACAATCCAGTTCTTTACACACCACTGCAGCGTCTGTTAGATCCCAGCCATTATCACACACTGTTCCCCACTGACCATCATAAAGAGCCTCCACTCGTCCAGAACAAGAGTTAGTGCCATTCACCAACCTAATTAAGCCTAACATTAAAAAACAGAGAAAGAGATTAAAAACCTTGGTTCTGTTGAGAATATGCAATATTCACATAGCTTTCATCCACCTTCACAGATGACTCCAGCGTCTTCAGAATGCACACAGTTATGTATTCCCCATCCAGACATCCTACAGTTTTTCAGTGAAGACTCAATGCCAGTGCAATTTACATCATCCATCCATATTTTTCCTGATCCTGGTCCAAAATACGCATTACTCTTTGCCGCTGTGACATTCCCACAGCCAATCTCTCTACACACCACTGCAGCATTTGTTAGATCCCAGTCATCATCACACACTGTTCCCCATATTCCGTTATAAAGAACCTCCACTCGTCCAGAACATAAACCGATACCATTCACCAGCCTCAGAAAAGCTTCGACTGGGGGTCCATTTCCAAAATCTGTAAGAATTATAAAATGTCATGGATGAACATAATGTACTTCTTAATAATAATTTAAAATCTTTCAATAGTAGCTTTATTATATAGAAATGCAGAGAGCTTCTTCATACCCAGCATTAGAATGAGCCACAAAGAATTAAACATGGTGTCCTGAAAGAAATACAAAATTATTTGACTATCTTAAAAATCGGAAAAAGTGCTTCAGTGTATGCTTTTATTGTTTACACCAGTATCTATTAAAATACACTGATTTATTATTAGATTTCTTTTACCTGTTAACATGCCACTCCCTTCAGAAGTGTCTTTGTCTCCGTGATGGCGTGAGATCAAGTTAAGTAGGATTCCAGGTGATTTTATTTAGATGTAGATTTGCCATCTTGGCTCCTCCCCTCAGATTTCCTTATAAGACAATGATTAACATCAGACAGAAAGCTCTTACTATCAAGCAGTCCATCTTTCAGAATGTAAACCTATTAAATGCTTAGAAAGTGCTTCATTAGGTTGATAGCCATGAAACCAGGAATGAATTTTTCATCTGCAGTACATTGCAGAAAAATGTTGTAGAATGTTAAAACAACATTTCATGTTTTTATGACATGATTTTAGTTCAATCAGTTATGAAATATGGGAATGCTTTCATGTACCATATACTCAAATAGCTGTGAAGAGCAGATCTGTCAGTATTCAAATATCAAAATATATTGATAGCATCACTTTGAGTGGGCACCCTTACAAATTTGCAAAGACAGGCAAAGTACGCGGAAACAAAACATTGACTTTCACGAACACTAGAGCTCTAGATTTGTTTGTGTTTACATGGAAACACTGGTCAACCCATCATACTAGTGAGGTTCTTATGCACGAGACTATTAAATTGAAACTTTCCATAGCTTTAACTTATGACTATGAAATACAAATAGTTCCTTCACATTTGGGGTATTGAAAATTACAGTTTAATACTTTTAATACTAACACATTCATACAACTCCACTTTATCACTGTTTATGATCAAGCAGTGATAAAGTGGTGATACGCTTGTTGTCAGTAACTTCCAGTAAGCTTATTTTTTGTCCTTGTAAGCAAATGACATTCAACAGAATTTTCCTTAAGGGGATTAGAATGGGAAGTTTGCATATTGTTTGCATATTGTAATTTGATTATGTGGAACACAGTAGAATCCAGCAAACATGTTTGAATGGCCAGATCTGTTTTGTTTATCAAATGTGGATTTTATTGTTATTTACGTTGCAGACAAAAATGCACACCTGTTTATAAATTCACATTTATATGAATCTGTTTGGATGGTGTTCAGGCTGAATAGTGGCTGTAGTCAAGGATGAACAAAAGGAATACAGTCTGAATAACTGTCACACGTCCATTGTTTAAATAGACTACCTCAATCTAGCCAGGTATTACCATAAAAACATTAGCATATACAATGAGTGTTTTCTTATGCATTACCAATAAGTATTTTTGTTCAGTTGAGATTACGGGGCTATGTTTCAAATATTATTTATTTACTATTTCAACTGTTTCACACTTACAATCTTTAAACTTTAACATGTTTAAACTATTTCAAACTTTCTGTCTAGACATTCTCAAGTCAACATACAATGTACTTTTAATAATATTATTTATCTCTACACTGACAGTCCATACTTGTGATTTTTTTTCATTTTAAATGCTTACTGCCATAACATATGAAATTCAACAAACGACAATGCATTGTATGATACATTACTAGTAGTAGTGCTATTGAAGATGCTTAAATCTTAAAATTTCCTTCATGCTTTTATTCATAATTGCTCATATTAAAACCACACTGTTTTGCTTTAAAATGCATGTACTCTCTTCATAAATAAGAGCAGAAACGGGATGAAGCTAAAATGCTTTTTTTTTTACTCTAGAGACAATAAACCAAGGAGTATTACATATACGGTATCATAAGAAATACATCTGCAGCCGATATGTTGTCGTCTACATATGTGCAACTCTTTCTGCTTCTGGGTAAGGAGACTTACGTACTGACACAAAACTGTTGCTGTACCAATAATATCTTCTGAATTAACGACTCGTATAAAACTTAATGTGCAGCTGATGCTCTAACATGTACAGGCTCCATAACTGTCACTAGCGGAATCAGATTAGTGAATGGAGACGCTTGTTCTGGACGAGTGGAGGTTCTTTATAACGGAATATGGGGAACAGTGTGTGATGATGACTGGGATCTATCAGATGCGGCAGTGGTGTGTAGAGAGATTGGCTGTGGGAATGCGATTGAGGCAAAGAGTGCTGCTTATTTTGGACAAGGATCAGGACAGATATGGATGGATGATGTAAACTGCAATGGCACTGAGTCCTCAATGAGGAACTGCAGGACAAATGGATGGGGAACACATAACTGTGGACATCATGAAGACGCTGGAGTCATCTGCAGCTGTGAGTCAAAAACAATTTTAATAATGAATTTTGTTCTTTCAAATTCCATGCCTTAGATCGTAAGGTACACAAATATACTGTATGTAAGACAACAGCTTGTGTTTTTAAATTATTTGTGTGGATAACAGCTGTCAAGCTGGTGAATGGCATCAACTCTTGCTCTGGACGAGTGGAGGTTCTTCATAACGGTCAGTGGGGAACAGTGTGTGATAATAGCTGGGATCTATCAGATGCTGCAGTGGTGTGCAGAGAGACGGGTTGTGGGGATGCTATAGAGGCAAAAAGCGGTGCTTATTTTGGCCAGGGATCAGGACTTATATGGATGGATGATATACAGTGTGCTGGGAATGAATCTGCACTAAATGAATGTTTCTCAAATGGATGGGGAGAATCACTGTTATACTGATGAATGGGTCCTTCATTTCTAACACTATGTTTGTTATTGTTATGTTCCCGTTTACAGAAGCAATTAAACAGTCTTAGCATTTACATGTTTAAAAGTGTTTCTTTTTTTCAGAAATCAGGAACAAAACTGTCATGAGGATTGAGTTCGAAGTTGATCCAAATATTGACCTATATGATGAAAGAAAACAGATGGAGATTTTGGAAAAGGTGAGCGAATGATAAAAGGTCACAGAGGAAAAACTGATCTCAGCACTTATTTGGTATATTTATTGCTTACTATTTTCACAGATAAGGGAGAAATTGAAAGATTCAGGAACTTCTACCCTGCGATGGAAAACACAATCTAATGGAGAGGTGTTTCAGACAGTTAGGAAAAATAATAAAAATCCTACAGTTTGCAAGAAATATGTATAAACAGTTTGTTTACTGCTATACTGTATATTTGGATTAATATGAGACAGACTATACACTGATGCATAAATCATAGCTTGTGAAATTTTATGTTGACTACAAGTAAATCTGACTGAAATCTGATCTTAATTGTATTAAAATGATTAAATAATTCAGATGGTGACAACATTCACATTTATTGTTATGCATTTAAATTGAGTCTGTTACAAAAAAAAATGTTAAATATGAATGTGCAACATGAACCTGTTTGTACTGTGTGCTGTGTTTAAATTTAGTCTGAGATGCAACTGATATTTCAATGCTTTAAGCAAAACATTTTCTGAATAAATAAGCAAACACAAAGAAGTCTTACAATGGTCCCTGCTTTCTCTGTTCATTGTGTTATGAAAAAAATCAATCAAACCTGAAACATAAAAAGTAAGCAAGTAAAAAGCAGAAACGAAAGTTTCAACTGAAGGCATGCTTGTGCAGCTATGGTGACACGCTTGTAACATCACAAAAAACAAAGGAATATCTTAAAATCAGTGGAATCAGAGAAAAGATGCTATTAATAGTTTGACACGTTTCCAGCCCTGAAAAGCAACACCTACAAAAGAACCTAATTTTAATGACACTGATGCCATCTATTGGACACTTTAATCAGACAGACTTAATCTGAGATAAAGAAACAAACAGATAAGTAGGTATTAGTAACATATAAATCAAACTTTACTGGTGTTTTAAAATGTTATTACTTGTTTTTATTTAATAATACATAATGCTTATATAAAAGATAATATGTTATAAGAGGGGTTATTGTCAAATAACCCCACACTATTGAACACTATTCTCAGTGAACTGTAAATATTTGCTTACAAATGTCTAAATACAATTAAAAACACTCAATTATACAACTGTCTGTGCTATTTAAAGAACTAGATGCTCCATTTTTGAATGAACAACTGTGCTTCAGTTATCTATTATTCCAGCATCACCAACTATGAATTTGCATATATGTAAATTTGTTTTAGTTTTTGGCTAAACCAAACTTTATAAGCAACAATTTTTTTTTACAGATTTATAAATCTTTAATATAAAAAAATACAACACACCACTGCAACATCTGTCATATCCCAGCCATCATCAGATACTGTTTCCCACTGACCGTCATGAAAAACCTTCATGAGTTAGTGTCATTCACCAATCTAATAAAGACTAACATATAAAAAACAGAGAGTAAGAGAATAGAAAAGTTTGGTTCTATTTATTCATTACATTCAATTTTCACATCCACCTTCACAGATGATGCCAACGTCTTCAGAATGCACAAAGTTATGTATTCCCCATCCATACGCCAGCACAATTTTTTAACATTCATGCATAATTTTCCTGATTCTTGGCCAAAATATGCTATACCCTTTGTACTTCTTAACAACAATTTAAAATCAAGAACAGCTTCATGATATGGTAATATAGAGAGCAATGTCTGCATACTTCTTCATACCCCGTATGAGAATGAGCCACAAAGAATGAAACGTGGAAGAAATACAAAATTAATGCAAAACATTAATGCAGAAAAAAATGCAACTTCAGTGACTGTTTTTATTAAAAGTAACTTTTTCCTCTTCTACAATTGTCTGAAACTTTATTTACCCTATTTTTTTTTTACAATTAATTAAGAAAAACAGTGAGAGGAGGGAAGTGCAAGAGTTTTGATAAACAAACAAAATCAACTACACCATAATTACAAATACTGTCAGTATCTAATAAAATACCTTGGTAAACTAAAGGCAATGATTGATTATTATATCTGATGAAACTCCTTTTACAAATTTGCAAAGACATGCAAAGTACATGGAAACAAAATGTTATTTGTTCGTGTTTACATGCACACACTGGTCAATGCATCACACTAGCGAGGTTCTTATGCACGAGACAAAGTATTGAATTGGAATTTTCCATAGCTGTAACTAATACCTATAAAATGCAATAAAAACAGTTCCTTCACATTTCGGGTATGAAAAATTCTCTACTTTGATTAACAACACATTCATACAGCGAGTCAAAAATGTCAAATATTTTTGATCAAACAGTTATAAAATGGAGAAGTTTGTTGTCCAATAAGCTCATTTTATGTCTCTGTAAACAAAATACATTCTACAGAATTTTCCTTAAGAGGATTAGAATGGGAAGTCTGCATATTGCTCAGGTTGAAATAGTAATTTGATTATGCAACACAGTAGAATCCAGAAGCTTGAATTTCAAGATGTTTTGTTTATCAAATGTGGATTTCGGTGTTATTTACTTGGCAGGTAAAAATGCAAACGTGTGTGTAAATTCACATTGATATGAATCTGTTTGGATGATGATCAGGCTATAGCTGTGGTCAAGGATTAACAAAAGGAAAACAGTCTGAATAACTGTCACACGTTCACTGTTCAAATAGACTACCTCAATCCTGTAAGAAGCTGTCAAAGATGACTGTCTAGCCAGGTATTACCCTTAAAACATTAGCATATACATGTAATGATTGTTTTCTTATGCATTTAGCATAAGTATTTTTGTTCAGAGATTATGGGGATGAATAAAAACATCTGCATCTGTGATGCTTTAACATGTACAAGCTCCATAATTGTGACTAGTGGAAGTGAAATCATATTGGTGAATGGAAACTCCTGTTCTAGACAAATGGAAGTTCTTTATAGTGGAATATAAGCAGTATGTGATGATGACTGGGATCTAACACATGCTGCAGTGCTGCTTATTTTGGCCAGGGATCAGAAGAGATATGTATGGATGATGTACAGTGTGCTGGGAATTAATCTGCACTGAATAACTGTTTATTAAATGAATGGGGAATACACAACTGTAGCCATCAACAAGATGCTGGAGTTATCAGTAAACATAAGTCAAAAGATTTGCCTTCCTAAGCAACTACCAAATATTAACTTTCCGCACATTTACACAATATAACATAATTTTAAGTTGGAAACATGGTATTACATGTTTTAACTTCAAACACTGATGCATGCAACATCACTATAAAGCAACTACTATAACTACTACTAACTTAACAATTAGTTAAATCAAACTGTATAGTAAAGCACTGTGCATGAAAAAACTTCAGTGTTTCATGAATCCATAATTAATAGAAACAATTACTGCTGCTGTATCTATAATGTAATGTGGAAAAATAGATTACAGCTTATGAAAACTCACTATTAATTGGTTGAAAATGTCTGTAACACTGTGTTGGTTATATGTTCAGCTTTTTATTTTCACCTATCAGTGAGAAATTGAAAGATTTGGAAACTTACCCTGCGATGGATGATACAATCTAAAGAAGAAGTGTTTCAGAAAGTAAAAGAACAAAAATCCTCTAGACTGTAAGAAATACGTATAAACCCTTTGTTTACTGCTATATATTTAGATTAATGCGTGACAGCGTATAAATCATCTTTCATGTTTGACTACAAGCAAATCTGACCCTACAATTAAATGTATTAAGGGATTGTTTTCAGTACACAATACAAACATTATCATTTAAAGAGTGACCTGAAAGAAAAAAAAATAACATGAAAGATTTAGCATTCACATTTATAGTGGCACAGTACGCATTTAGGTTGAGTCTCTTACAAAAAATTATTTTAAATATGAATGTGCATTTTTTGTGAATGTGCAATTTATGTGTTTACATAAAGTCTGATATACAACTGACATTTCAAAGCTTGAGGCAAAACATTTTCTGAATAAATAATCAAACACAAAGAAAAAAAATAGTCTATGGCACCTAAAACATCCAATAAATTAAGTTAGTAACCAGTAGAGGCAAAAGTTTGAAAATAAAAATGTAAACTGTGGTTTTCTTTACATGTTAAATATTTATTTGATTTCTTATTGAATATATTTCGTATATTTAAACACCAGCCTCCAAAAATAAGAGGGATAATTTGCTTAACTGTGTATTCCTTAATATGGTGTTACATTTCTATACATAAACAGATTTAATTCTGTCTTGCTGACTGTGCACCAGTACATTATATACACATTTACTTTCCATATACACAATACTTAGTGTTGTAGAGTGCAGCGACAGAAAGATTAGCCTAATGTCATTATACTTACTATGTAAATACTTGCTTTTTAACTTATACAGTTGTATTTACAGTACAAAAATGCCCACATCTTTACATAAACCTACTAATCCTAATGTATATTACTTTACGCCATCTTCCTTAATTTTATTGAAATGTTTTTCTTATTTTCCTGTGTTATATGTGTTTGTACCCACATCTCTTAAAAAAAACATAACAAATTCCTTGTGTGTTTGTGTTTGTGTATTCCTTGTGTGTTGACTAAAGCTCATTCTGATTCTCATTATAAATAGGATTAGAGTTTGTTTTCTGTCATTCAAAAAAGGTTTATAACTTAAATCAATAATACATAAATATTTACAGTATATAAATCTCTCTCTGTGCCGCCCTGCCCAGGCCCGTCGCGACAAGGCAGGCAAACCAAGCAATTGCTTGGGGCCCCGAGCTGGCCTGGGGCCCCAAGACAACGACTGGTTAAGAATAAAATGCAGCGACATAAAATGTGAGCGCCCCATTGATAGTGAATGCAGTAAAGTGCAATGACACTGTTATCGGGATCCCCCTCGCTGACAGCAGCCAGCCAACCACGCGATCTCTGCTGCCGGCAAAATACAAAACTTCCTCGGCAGTCATGAAGCGGAATTATGCTTCAGGAA